>JARVZY010001832.1:0-19000 GCA_030686995.1 Artemisia argyi | reverse complement strand
ATCGGTTTGGCATTTCCTGCATGTTTTGAGAATTTCTGGAGAGCAAACTAAAGATCTTAACTGATTCAAGCCTTCTATGTTTTCAAACCTCAATAAAAGGCTTCAATTCTGATTATGAGGCCCATTGTGCGTTATAAGTGAAATAACCGATCCCCAAATTAAGTAAAATGCCTAAATTTTTATTTTTTTAAATTTGACCGATTCGGCCGATTTTTGGCCGATTCGGCCGATTTTTGACCGATTCGGCCGATTTTTGACTGATTCAGCCGATTTTTGGCCGATTTTTTTCCCAGACCGATTTTTTTAGCCGATTAGCCTAAATCGCCAAGGTCTATGGCCGATTACCTTGGAATCGGCGATTAATCAGCCGATTTTTCCGATTTTTGCAACATTGGTTCATATACAATAAACATTTTAACCTTCTTCGTTAAAACGGTAATAAAATACACATAGATGTCGAATTCAGAAATACTACCAAGTAATATACAATAGCAAAATTAAATTAACTATACAACACTTATTGGCAGTTTGGTTTGAGGGCTTAGGTTAGAGGATCAGGACTTGGACTAAAAAAATGTTGTTTGGTTTCTCTTGCTCGGCTTTCCGTACAGTAGTTTGTCTAAGACATCTTCTATTTGAAAAACCCAATGAGGTTGGGTGGTTTTGATTGGTTTTAGAAGGAAATGGGTGCTTTTTAATAGTTTAGAATTTCATTTAAATTTTTAAATAATTTATTTTATTCCTAACTCCAATATAAAACAAACAACTTTTATAATTTATCTCCTAAATCAAATCAAATCAAAATCCTAATCCTAATCCAAATCCAAACTCAAATCATAATGCTAAACCCATCTACAAACCAACGGGCTCTTAAATAAGACAATTTTGATACATTTTAGATAAGTATTTTCTTTAAAAAAATACATTTTGTTTGGAACTTGATTCATAGTATGCCGTCAGTGCCTTTTTTTTTTTTTTTTTTTTTTTTTTTTTTTTTTTTTTTTTTTAAATTTATCCGGTAGTTCATGTTAGTGTAATTTACAAAGGCATGTTACAATGAACTAGCAGGGTACCAGCGCGTTGCAGCGGCGGGTACCCTGAAATAAAAATTTTCGATGCAATTAATAAAAATGTTACGGGAAGTCATTCCGACTACTAAATTTGCCTCGAGAACGAAATACTAAAAAAATTGGTAAACTATACTTGCCGCCTAGCATATATTTACTATCTTAGTCCCTAAGGGTGCAATAGGGTTCACACAAGGTTCAAAACACTTTCTTATATAAATCTCATTATATCCTCAGGGTTTGACATTATTTCTCTCTCAAACCAGCTGCACCCTATTTCTTCTTCTTCTCCAGTCGTTTTTCCGGCCAAACAAACACCACCGCCGGCCACTTAAACTCACCGCCACCGCCACCACACTCCTTACAACTTCCCCATCATTTTGACGTACATCACGCGCCTAGAAAAACCTCCCAACACCACGATTAACACCACCACAGCTCGAGTTCATCACCAAAACCATCTCTCTTGTTTTTTTTGATACCGGCGGTCGAAGGTAGGAAAACCCACCACCTTTTTTGTCGTTCTAGCGACGGTGGGGGATAAGTGCATGAATTTTCAAGAGTTTTTTGATTAAATAAAGATTAAAACTAATAAATATGAAGCTAAATAATTGTTTTGTATCATTTTCTTTCTTTATGTTGTTGTCGTTGTTATTGAGTCGCGAAAACAAGGGATGTCATAAGCTTGAGTTCACAGCCTTGTGTATCGAGTCGAGTTTTATTGAGTCGAGTCTTGGTCACAGGTTCGTGTCTAGGTTAAGATGGAGGGTTGTACATTGTATTTAAATGATTGTAATATTGGGTGTAGGGTGTTTTTAATGTTATTAATGTAGAATGAGGGTTGTACATTGTGTTTAAATGATTGTAATATTAGGTGTAGGGGTGTTTTTAATGTTATTAATGTAGAATGAGGGTTGTACATTGTGTTTAAATGATTGTAATATTGGGTGTAGGGGTGTTTTTAATGCTATTTATGTAGAATTCTAAGGAAAGTGGTCTGAATTTCGATTCATACTTGTTTTTGTTGTACACAATGCTTTGGTTGTTGTAATTATGAAAATTGTTTGCTTTAAAGTGTTGTAAATCATGCATCATTTTTTGTACATTCGAATTTTTTGAAGAGATAGATAATACGTAACAATTTAATTTAATTCAGATTACTCTTCTTTTTTATTACGATACTGATTAATTTTACGGTAAAAGAACTCAAAGAAACTTGAATAATGATGTTACTGGATACAAGCAGTTATAATGAGAAATTAAGTTATATAAAATTTGATAATGAGTAATGTTGCTTTTCAAAGAAAAAGTGCAAATTGAGTAATGTTACTGTATACCAACCAGCTAAACTTTTTCTAAGAATTTCTCTGGAACTTGAGGATATATTAAAATATTTTGTTTTATTCTTCATTTTTACTTTGTGCATGTACTTATCATATTATACTGATAGTATTCAGGGGTAGACCCGTATTAGTTTTATACAGAGAATCATTCAAAGATTGGATACGGTTTATGTTAACAAGCGATAGCAAAGATTGGATACGGTTTATGATACTCACATTTTTTATTACTTTTGTCTTTTAATGCAGGTTCCTCTATATAACGCTCGTATTCCCTCATCAATCTTCGCCACTCCTAGCCTTATTACTTCCATCCACTTATGAAACTCTTCCCTCCTTTGCTAGATAATACTATCTATCTCGTTCCTATTCTTCCCCTACATTCGCTTTCTTTCTAAAATATTTTCCTTCTATAGTATATTCAACAACGACAGCGCCAAAGTTAATTATTTATTTTAACATTTCGAATGGCTGAAGGTGACGTGGAACTTGGGCATGTAGATATTGACGATACACTTCAAGATCTTCTTAAATACGATGGGGTAGAAGTACAAAGTCCTAGCGACAAACGTCCAGGATCGATTTTCATGGTTCCTAAGGTCTATCGAGATGTCAGCCCACATTCTTTTACCCCCCGAGTGGTCTCTATATTGGACCTCTTCACCACGAAGATGAACATTTAAAAGGATTCGAAGTGCAGAAAGCTACTTATATGCATTATCTATTGCATAATATATTGAGTGATTTAGATTCCACCCCTGAGCAAATATTAAAAGAATGTGTGATGAGGGTAAGTGGTTCAATAGACCGAATTAAGGCATTTTATTTCGGGATGCAGGCATACTCTGATTCTGAACTTGTCAAAATGATGGTAACGGATGCTTGTTTCATACTCGCTTTCCGATACAAGCGTGACATAGAATATTCTTCATTAGGACCAATCAAGTTACTTTACACAGATATAGTCCTTGACATGGTTCTAATAGAAAACCAAATTCCATTTTTTGTTCTTCAAGACATATTTGACTGTACTTTTCTAAAGCTTCGTCCCACAGTGTCTCTTATTGCTGATCTTATCTTCCCTATTCATAAACTTTTCAACATATTTGATGTAGATTTAGTAATGGACAATTCCAGTATTTCTTCAACCCATGATCATATCCTTGGCTTTCTCCACAAATATTACCAGAATCCAGATCGTGATTCATCAACATATTATGATATGGTAACAAATTTCCATTCTGTTGTCGAATTGGACAGGTCAGGAGTGAGGTTTAGTAAGAAACTTGATGCAAAGTGGCCAATGGCCATGGAATTGAAATTTTCAAGGTTCCTATGCTTCCCTTTGTCATGGAGTAAACCTACCCTTAAAATGCCAGTACTACGAATTTATGATGAGTCAGAGTCGTTTATAAGGAACCTCATTATATATGAGCAATCCGCTGAAGTTCGGACTTGTGTTGCATCATATATGTATGCGCTGGATATGTTAATAGATACTCCTGAAGATGTTACCAAGTTGGTAAAATCACAAGTCTTTGTCAACGGACTAGGTTCTGATGAGAAAGCAGCAAATCTAATAAACAACATATGCAAAGAGGTTACTCTTGGAGATTTCCATTACAAAGATGAATGGAAGCGAATGGATGAGTACTACAATGCTTATTGGCCCAATCATATTGCAGAGTTGAGACGTAAGTATTTCAGTAATCCATGGAGTATCATTGCTTTAATTGCTGGAATCATCCTGTTTGTCCTTACTGCGGTTCAAACTGTCTATGGTGTTAAGGCTGCATGATCCCATAGTTGTTTCGAGCATATGGAAACAAGCAGTTGGTTATCGGTGTGGCTATTCTTCTTCAACGGGTTGTTCTTTGCTTTTACTTGTATATTATCTGTTAATTTTTTTTATCCATTGTATTATCTTTTATGCATGTAAATGTTATGTTATGTTTCATATTGATAAACTAGTTTTGTGGTGAAACGTAGCAAACTAGCAATCATTAATCAAAGAGTAGAGTTGTTTTACATACCAAACTTTTCTTACATATCAAGGACTCATCTACATCTTTCATTTAAAAAAAAAAAAAATCAATTATTGAGATTAAAAATATTTTAATATTTCACATATTTTTATAATTTAAATATCTCTTAAACCTTTAATTGTTAAACGAAAATAATTACAACATCGCGACGAGCATTTAATTATCTTTCTATAGACGGGCAATTTGATACACTTTCGACCCTAAAAAAAAATCATTTTTTTTCACGTTTTTTTTCGTTACTGAAATTTGCATGAAAAAATCACATGTGATATATCATAGTATATGATATGTAATATCACATTTGATATTAGTGTTAAATCACATACTACCTCCGTCTTAAAATTATTATCCACATTTCCATTTTAGGATGTCTCAAATTAATTGTCCGCTTTCCTTTTAAGGTAAAAACTAGATAATATAATAGAAGAATATTCTCTTTGAGTGGTTGAAAACAAAAGTGGACCCAATTTTATTAAAATTTATAACTCTTGTCTCCTGACAATAATTTTGAAACGGAGGGAGTATGATTTTTTCATGAAAATTTCAATAACGAAAAAAAACGTGAAAAACACCATATTTTTTGTCGAAAATATATCAAAGTACCTATCTATAGAAAGATAATTAAATGCTTGTCTTAAAGGTATATATTTTTTTGTTTAACGATTAACGGTTTGAAAGATATTCATATTTGAAAGAAAGAAAAAAATAACAAAAGTGGGTTTTTTAAATTGTTGTATCATCAATTAGATCAAATAAAGATTGAGGGTGCAGATTAATCTTTTGGTATGTAAAAAAAGTTTGATCAAATCTTAATCAAAGTAGATAGTTTTACAAATAAAATTAAAAACGAATATCCTATCGTTGACTATTATTTTATTTCTTTAATTTTTTATTTTCTTTCAAGTTGTCAATATTTTTTTTCACTTATTAGACTTTATCAAGTCAACTTAGGGTGTGCCTGGTTAGTAGTGGGGAAGGGGAAAGGGAAAGAGAAAAGGAATGCAAAGAAATGAGTGATGGTGGGTAATCAATCTCTTACCTTTCAATTTACTCTATAATGGTTCATTACTCATTAGTGGGTAGTCATTATATTACCCCCTCCAACCAAGCATATTTAATCAATCTTCTTCCCATTCCCCCCCCCCCCCCCCCCCCCCAACCAAGCACCCCCTTATATATCCTTGCCGCTTTGACAAAAAATTTAAACTTTTACTCGAAAACGACTTCACATTAACGGACACTCAGTAACTCTTTTGACCATTTATAAGAATCTATAAGCATTCAGACCTTAAGACTATTTTTAGATGAAACTAGACTCAATTATCTTTGAAAAGTCGGGTGACGCGACCCGTGACGAATTACGGATTAAAAGATATGATTTTTCAAAAATCGACAAAATCTGAAAATCAACTCTCAACCGCGGGTTGAGACTCCAACCGCCCAGTTGGGTCCCCAGCCGCCCCGGCTCAAACTTGTTGTCTTCCCTAAATACTTCCCAACCGCTGGTTACTAGGCTGCAGGCCCTTTTTGCTACATTTTGACCCGTTTCTCTTGCATACGACTCATACTACTTCCGTATTACATCAAACTTTCCATAAATCATTATGCTAACGTAAATAACATCTCCTTATAAGAACATTTACCGTTGACCTTCAGGAAAGTATAATAAGGGGTTTTGGGCCAAAACCCATTTTGACCCATTTACATCATAAACCACTTATACTACTTCCTTTGCACACCAAACTTAACAAACATTATTAACTTAACATATTAAACCGTTTTCATAATCGTTTGACCCGTTTACAACCCAAAATGGGTATAATCACACTTATGCCAAACACCCCTTTTACTTTACTCAAAAACACATAAAACGTAATTTGACACACCGTTAGGCCACCAAATCGTTATGACTCCATTAACATACATTTGACATTTGACTTTACTTTACAAATCATTAAAAGACTCCCGGGGGGTACAACCTTGACTTGGGGCTCGGTATTCTACCTAGCTCTACTTTCTTACCTTGCTTCTAATCTTTGCATATAAGCAAACATTAATCCTTAGTTCAAGCTTACCATTTCCATCGCACATAAACCTACAAAATATTAAACACTTAAACCGTAAGCATGAATGCTTAGTAAGGAAAATGATCATAACATAATAGCATAACTCATTCAGACATTAAGCATCATAACCCATTCATTCCATTACATCATTAAACATATCACATACCTTAGCTACTTAAAGCCTCACCATTTCATCTCAACCTTTCTTACACACTTTCACTTAATCCAAACTAAACTCTCAATCTCTTTTGCTAGTTTTGCCAAATTATCCTTACATCTAATTCCACATCACACAATCATTCAAACACTTCAAATACCTTATCATAACAATCATATAACACATAATGTATAGAAATCATTATAATACCAAATCATAACCGGTTTACTTACCTTAATTCCAAGCTAATGAAACCAAGGACATCATCATCTACATCATCATTCTTCACTCTTACAATCTAAGCCAATTCACTAAGGACATTAACACATAATCAATTAACTATGTCATGGCCACAACAACCATAACTCCTTTCTAATCAATACCAATTAACACATAATCATATAGAGAGAATTGGAAGAGATGCAGTCGTGTCGTCTCTCGAGTGGCAACATCAAAGTCTATGGAATCAATGATTTTAAGGAAATCCTTGAGATCTTGGTTTGGATCTTCGGAACGAAGTCCATGGAATGCACATCCGCTTTGCACCAACTGGATGGTGTTGGATCGCAAGGGATACATATTGGCTCATTGGTTGAGCTAAATGGTGTTTCGATAGCCTTGGTGGCTAGGTCGGGAGTAATCCCCTATGGTGCGGGCTCTAGGTGGTTCGGGTGGGTTTTGGTGGTTTGGTTGAATGACGGGGTCGAGGATATTATCATCTTCCATGATGGCGGATGATATGGATTATAAACAAAGACACGAAGAAAAAGATAGACTAAAGAAATCCTATGAAAAAGAAAATAAAAATCTCACTCGATAAGAATCTAGTGAGTAGACCTACTCAAAATAAAAATCAACCTAAGCAATAACTATTCCCCGGCAGCGGCGCCAAAAACTTGATGCGGGATCACAAGACCTTCGCAAAAGGTTTTACCTCTCAAGGGATCTTGAGAGATTTTGCAATCCACCAGTCAGTGTATCTGATCATTGTAGTGTAGTATGTGGTACGTCCAGAGGATTGATTGTTCTCTAGGGGAACAATGTCGTTAGGATTGAAATGTAGGTCAACTAGGTCTAAAGGTGAGTGATGATTCATTTTATATATTTTATGAAAGCAATTAAAAATCTCGGGTATTGGAAGAGTGGGCGGAATTAGTTACTAGTCAACTAACCAAAAAACTAATAATTAAACTAAAAACAATAAAATAAAAATAACAAGAAAAGTAAATGTGGTGAACTTCTTATGATGAGGCAAACGTGTTTACTTAGATTTCCTTACTCCCTAGTTATATCTTGTTGGTAAGTTGAGTGTCACAGTGCAATTGGTTAGCTGAAGGGTTGTATTCCTTAATACCAGTCGTGGGGGTGTGCACAACCTTCCTCAACTCTATGAATATCTATTTCTTCTTATGACGACACGTTTAGTACCTTATCATAGAATCATTAACATCTACCCATGGATTAAATACAACCAATACAACTGTAGTGCACATCCGATTATGTTTCTTAAGACGTTTAAGCTTGTTACCGTATAGGAGATTAGCCAGTTTTCTTAAGACTAACGTGAATCTATCAACCAAACAATAAACAACTCACCAACAATTAATAACTAGGTTTCATTAGATCTAAGCAAACACAAATAAACCTAAGCTAGCATGTTAAAAAGAAGAGAAGATAAACAAGAAATCAAACAACACATAGACATGATGAATGATTAAAAGATTACTTATCTTCAATGAAACATGAGAGAAAAGAGGGTTTGGAAACCCTTGGATTCTCTGGAAATTCGTCTATATGGTTTTGCACAAAGTGACTCTACCCAAGTTTCACACTAATGAATAAAAATCCAAAACTATATATAGAATTACAACGCTGACGGCGTCAGGTTATGAATCCTGACGCCGTCAGAACGCCCCTTTTAGGGTTTCGTATCGCCCATTGGACCTTCTGACGTCATCACTTGTTAATACTTCTGGGCTGTCTTATGTAGTTGCAAAGCAAGACGGCCTCGCTTCTTTTGTGCGTGACGGCGTCAGGTGTTAACTTCCAAAATCTTTCTGGGGCGTCTCGTTATAAAATTCCACCATTCTTGTCATAAGGTGATGGCGTTAGCCTCCAAAGTGTGACGCCGTCAGGTGTATGATGCGGGGTTTTGCAACCTTGCAAAAGGTTTTACTTCTCAATGGATCTTGAGAAGCTTGCAATCCCCTCCAGGCAGTGTACCTGACCGATGTAGTATAGTGAGTGGCAAGTACGGGGGATTGATCATTCTCCACAGGTAATAGTGTTCGTTAGGATTGAAACTAATCTAACTAGGTCTAAAGATGAGGGATTATTATTTTTGTATTTTTATATTTTATGGAAAGCAAGTAAAATATCTCGGGTATTGGAAGAGTGGGCGGAATTAGTTGCTAACCAACTAACCCAAATAACTACTAAAACAATAAAATAAAATGAAAATAAAATAAAGTGTAGGAACTTCTATATGGAGAAAAGCGTATTTACATAGATTTCACTACTCCCTAGCTATCTTGTATTGATTAGTTGATTTGTCACAATTGCGTGGATGAAGGGTTGCATTCCTTAATACCATTCGTGGGGCCGTGTATGATCTTCCCCAACTCTATAAGCTTTTATCTCTTCCTATGACGACACGTTTAGTATCCTATCATGGCCTCATTAATAGTCACTTATGCATTTAATACAACCAATAAAACCGTAGTACACATCCGATTACATTTCTTAAGACGTTTAAGCAAGTTACCGTATAGGAGATTAGCCAGTTTTCTTAAGCCTAACGCGAAAATCAATCACCCACAACAATCAATGACAAACCAACAATCAATAATCAACAACTAGGTTTCATTATATCTAAGTAAACACAAATAAACCTAAGTCAGCATGTTAATAGAAAGACAAGAATAAGAAATAATCAAACAAGACATAGAAATATTGAATGATTAAAGGATAACTTATCCTCAATTAAACATGGATGAAATAAGGGTATGAAACCATTGAAAAAGGTCTGAAATTCGACTTAGGGTTTTAGCACAAAAGTTCCTCTCTAATGAATGAAAAATCAAAAACTATATATAGATTTACATAGCTGACGGCGTCACCTTATGGAACGTGACGCCATCAACTAGCCGCCAAATTACTTCTCGGATTGCTTAGATCTACATCTGACGCCGTCTGGTTCAACTTCACTCTGGGCGTCTCTCTTTAACATAATACGTGACGGCCTTGACATTTGATAATGTGACGCCGTCACGTGTAAATCTCCAAATTCCTTTCTAACGCGTCAAGTGTAAAACAAATATCCACCTCTTGATCAACATGTGACGGCGTCACCTTGTTACTTTTGACGCCGGGAGGTACTGTTTCCAGCTTGGATTATTGACTTTGTCGTTTTCTTCACTTTATGCTCCAAAAATGTCCAAAATGCTCCATTTTCCAGAATTCTTCTCCAACGTACCTAAAATGACAAAAGGAACGATTTGAGGTAGTATTTGATCATAAAATCACAATTTAGGGCTTAAATGACCCCCTAAAAGCATAACAAATTTCGCCTCATCAAATACCCTTACACTTGAGATTTGCTTGTCCTCAAGCAAATGAGCTTTTATTCCAATCAAAATACAAGCTAGGGGCCATTTTATATTAATATAAAAGTAATTACAACAAATGATCGTTCCACCTTAATCAAATCAAGCACGAAAATCATACACTAGCACCTCACAAATAGTGTTTGGATACTCACATCTCTCAAGTGTTATAAATGTATATATCACCAATGGAAATGGAAAAATATCACTCACTACCTGTCATAGCAAATAGATTACTATAGGCTTGGGAAAGAATCGAAAACCTACACCACTTTGGCGTTAGCACCTAGGATAAACTATCAAAGAGGTCTTTTAAAGGGTTATAACGTTAGGTGTAGGGATAAGATAAACACGGTTTGTTGGATAAAGGATATTTTTACTGGTGGCAAGTTAATCATCTAGGTCAATTACATGTACAATGCGGCGTTGCTAAGCCAAGACTCGACTCAACTTAAGCTAGTCATAAACTAATGAAAACATAAAATTAACATAAAAGGAAACGGGATGGTAGTCCGTTTGTTTTTCTCTTTTTTTTCTATTTGTTTTTTGGTTTCCTTGATTTTTTCGATTTTTTATTTTATTTATTTATTTATTTATTTTTGCATACAGTCTTGCATACCATCCAAAATAATACATCATAGGGAATTTACATTCCCCTTACACTTGAACTTTTACATACTTTAAATATAACTATTCTAATGACTCGAATCAAAATAATTAAAACACTTAGAGTACTTTAAAACATTTGCGCACATATGGGGGTAATAATTGATGTTCTTCCCGATTACTCCATTACACTAGTACTTTACCCATAAGTCCCAATCGTCCCGAAATAATATATACAAGATATGACTTAACTTAACAACCATGTAATCAATGAGACAATTAAACAAAGGGTTTAAACATGTAACAATAATGCACTAAAGATGAGTGCATACAAGGAAGGCTAAGGCGATTTGGGTGTACATTCGGGGGTGGATTGTAAACAAAATCCATCTTTAAGTAAAATGCTTAAAGTTAGAAACGAAAAAGATAGGCTCTGATGGGTGTACTAGGGGTATCGTGTACTAAAAATGAGTACATCGCAAAGGTGTGGGAGATTTACTTGACCAATGGAATGAATGTAATTATATAAACAGGTGTAAAACATGGGTTATCCTAATGCCTCTTATCATGTAGTAAATCCTAACTACACGAATGTAGTCTCACAAGCAGTCTCGGGATGAATCACTAACGCAAGTTCTAAAATCTAAGTACTACCGGTACACTCACAAGCATTAAAGATAAATGTCTTTTTCTAAAGATCTAGGGGCGAATCTCACATATTTGGGGTGGATATTTTTTAGTGGTACGGTTTTTTTTTTGTGCTAGTCATGTAACTCCTATCCATGAGACACTTATTAAGACTAAACTTTCACTCCTATATGTTGCAAAAAAAATTAAATTTGGTACTAAAATTGCCCTAACAAGTATTTCTCTTAGTTTTATTACACATCTACTATTAAACAAAACAAATTCAAGCTCAATTGTATTTTCTAAGGTATCCTAATTTACCCCTTACACTTAAGCCGAACATTGTCCCCAATGTTCAATTAAAAAAAGTAAAAGTAAAGAAAATGAAAGAATGAAACAATTACTCTCCTGATTCGTTCGGTGTGGATAATGTGGTAACATGGTTAGATCCTCCTCCAAGAAAATGAACACAGAAAAGCTTCTCTTCAGAAATGTAAATCATCTTCTTGTCCAATATAACCTGTTAAATCTGAGCAAGCAAACACGAAAAACCTCGCGTAAAATCGGTGGTAAATTTTATATAAAATTAAATCCTAGAAAGCAAGTAAAGATATAATTCTTGTGAAATGAATATTTGCAAATTCCTAGAGTTTAAAAGTTAAAGATTTTACGAAACTTTACAATTCTGGCAGAAAAACAAAACTTGCAGAAAATTGACACCTGACGTCGTCAGGTTGGAATGGCAGACGCCGTCAGATTGATCTGACAGAAATTTTATGTTTTGTTTCCGAAAAATTTCCAGAAAAACCTATGCCTTAATTCCTGGAATTCCTGCAAAATATTCATTATGACTCGATACAAGCATTTGATTCAAACAAATACTAATATGTATGTTAATTTAACATTTTTATCGTTCATGTTCAACTTGTTCTTAAAAATAAATTTAGATTTCCCTTACACTTATCTTTTGCAAAATACCTTTATATGTGATCAAGGCGAAGTTAAAAACAAAATAAAGCATTTTCACAACTTAATTTGAAACATGAACCATAAACAATATAAATAAAACATACATACTGAAGCAAATAAAATTAAATAAACACACAAACAAACAAATAAAGCTTGGGTTGCCTCCCAAGAAGCGCTTTTCTTTATTAACGACTCTTGTTGCTAGACTCAAAGTCATGCCCTATCCTATGTGAGTGAGATCCTCATCGAGGACATCTTTAGGATCGAATTTAGGTTTTAATTTCCTATCGGTACGCTTAGCACGGTATGACTTTTCAAACTTCTCTCCATCCGGATCATATAATGTCATCTTTATGTGCCATGATCCATTTCTTTCCTTAGGTGGTTTATTTCAATTCCACTTGCATTTATCACCTTCGCTTTTCCACTTATTAATTCCTAGGTAATGGGTAAAACTCCTAGGGATTCAATCATCTTTCTAAAAACTAGAGGATCTTCAAATGGGTCCAATTATGTGTCCCTAGCCAAGAGTTGTTCTACCGTATATGTTCGGTTCACAAATTCCTCTTCTAGGTCAAATGGGCGTTGGGGGTCCTATGAAGTCTCTATTAATCCAAGGTCCGTATCTAGAGGGTCTCCTATTTATATTGACCCAATGAGGTGTTGGCTCCTCATTAGTATCATAGGCGTGTTTCTTAACATCGTAAACCGACCAAGTTTCACCTTCCCCTACCGCTATTTTAGACTCCTTACAATCAATCATCGCACTTGCGGTAGCTAGAAATCCTCTTCCTGTTAGCAAAGGGCATGTAGAGTCACTAACCATATCAAGGATGTGGAAATTGGCTAAAATAGTTAGTCTTCCTATGTGCACTAATACGTCCTTTACTACCCCAACCGGATATGCGACACTTCCATCCGCAAGAACTATGATTACTTCCGTCTCATCTAATTTACCTGGCTTAAGAGTGGTGTAAAGGGACAAAGGAAGTAGATTTAGGCTTGACCCAAGATCGGCTAATGTGTCAAAAGCCTCAGAGTTTCGATCTTGCAAGGTGGAACAAATATGCCCGGATCATCTAATTTCTCAGGTAACTTGTTTTGAACGAAGGCGGTTCCTTTTTCACTTAATGTAAGCTTCTTCTCGTATTTTTCCAAAAGGGCATTATAGTAAGGAGCACAAGCTAAAACATCAATAACCAGACGTTCAAGGTGGAGCTCCTTGAATTCATCATTAAGGTTTTAAATATGAGGTGTTTCAATTACTTTGTTGACCGGTTTTTTATTGGTGGTTTCATCAAGTTGGTCTTTTTTAAGAACTTGAGTTTGCTTGAAACACGTGCTCATAGCATTGACCGAATAGTATTGTGGGCAAGATCTAGGAGACGAAACCGAAGAGATGGCATTAACGTTTAGTTTCGGGTTCTTGACTATGTCGCTTGGGAGTGCTCCCATTTCTCGGTCATTGAGAACTTTCAACAAGGTGTCAATTTAACTTGTCATCTCGCTTTGTTTTTGTTTGAATTCGGACTCAAACTTAGCCAAACGAGCTTCTTGAGATGCCATAAAATTGGACATCAATCCTTCAAAATTGTTGGTACTACCATAGTTGTTGGAAGGATTGTTGTTGAAAGTACGGTTTGAGGATGAACCGTTTGATTGAAAACGATTAGGTGGATTGGAAGAATTGTTCTGGGGTGTGTTTTGGTTTTGTTTCCACCTAAGGTTTGGGTGATTTTTCCAAGACGGGTTGTATGAATCACCATAAGTGTTTGGCTCAGGCTTGAAAGTGTACCACTTATCTCCCGCTCCGTAGGTACGCGATGATAAGTAGTCCGAAAAAGCTTGTTCGGGGAGTTCCATGCAATCACGCGTGTCGTGGGGACCACTACAATACTTACATGAAGAAGTGATTTTATTTACTTGGCTTGAAGGTTTAGGAGCTTCGTAGGATTTTAGGTGAAACTTGACTTGGTCCTCAAGTTCCATGATCCTACGGTAGGGAATGCTTGAATTATTCGAAGGAAAGGATATTGCCTTGACCATTTTGTTCAAATAACGGGGATCATTCCAATATTCGTTGTCATAGAGAGCCAGATCTTCTATGAGTTCTCATGATTCTTCCGCACTCCGATCACATAGCTTACCACCGACCGCTTGCTCACTGGTTTGCCTCGTGGAAAGATTGATATGGTCATAGAAGAGTGTTTGTGTAATCTCTTGACCATTTTTTTTCCAAGGCCGATTACCTTGGAAATCCCTCCAAGTTCCAGGGCCGATTACCGATTAATCGCCAATTAATCGGCCGATTCGGCCGATTTTTGCAACACTGGTAAATTCGAAAGTTTAGGGTAGATAGTATGAACACATCGCCAACAGGTCAAAAGAGAAATAAACAAGAAGTTTAGACGAGTCGACTTGGTTATATATATTTTGCCTCTAACAGGTCAAAATGGAACATAAATAAAAGTGTTTTATAAGAATATGGGTCAAGGGTCAATGGTTAAAACTCAAAAGTCACCCATTATACCGCCTTATTGAAATGTATATATCTTTAAAAAAGAAAAAGGTAGTACCAAATAGCAAAGCACAATTGTCGTACTCCGTCCCCTGCCAGCTTTGCAGTGAATGTATGTGGTCTTTCCGCTGGTTGCATTGCCGATAACAAAAAAAGACAGTTATGTAACTGGTTCAGAGTAGTACCAATGAAATACTAGCAAGGAAACTGTACTTTACTTACTGTGAATGAACTTCACAGCTCGATCAATGTCAAAAAATGAGGGAGCAAAAAGGTAATCTCTTGTCGGAATGACAAGGTGGTCTATGCCATGAACCTGGAAAGAAGATAAAGAAAAGAGCATCAGTGATTAACAGGAAAATCAATATGTACAGAGTCACACTAATAGACACTTACGCTGTATAAGGACGTTGGTACCAAAGTTATTTTTACCGATTGGGAGAGATGATAGACCTCTCAAACGTCAAGTAAACCTTTCAATCGTGACTGATTACTTTCATTTGTTCTTTTTATTTTTGTAATCGAGCCAGTTCTAGTTAGTTGTATGCATGTCCGTTTATAAATTATGGATGCTGAACTTTGCAAATCATGATATTATCATACCTGCAGGAACAGTATTTGTGGATGCTCGACTTTGCTCTTCTAACTGCTTCAAAAGCTTTAAGGATAGGGATCGCCCTGTACCTTCATAGCTGCAAGAAAATATGTGAAGTTGTAACAAACAACTAATAATTTTGAAAAAGTAAGTTATTCTGCCTTTCATTCATGTTTACATACATGCAAATAAATATATACATTTCATACCCATTGACAATAGAAGAAAGGACAACCAAATAAGGACCAATCAAAGACTTGACAACTGGCAGTGGAATAGCAGCGGCTTCATCAACCACCAAAAGTTCAACTTGTGAAAGTTTCTCATGTTCATGAGGTTGTATATACTGCAAACACACATGTAGTTATGATTATGAAGATGAAATTAACCAACCAGAGCTCAGTTACGAGCCAATAAATTAGCAGAAAGGACCATATTGTGTAAGCAGGAAGTTGAAAAATAACAAAAAAAAGGGGAAGTTAATAATTATAATATAATTGGCTTTATCAGAACGCTTCAGCTGATTATTGCAACTTAGGTATACAAGAATCAGCAGATAAGTCATTTTTTATAACAAACACGAACCTGAATTATCTGTCGACGCTGTTTGGTCTGTTTGTGCAAATCTATTCTGATAGTCACCTTTTTGAGCTCTGGATTTGGGCTTTTCACGATATCATAATCATGGTGCTCCTGAATAAAGTACATTAACAACATGTAAGATTATATCTATTTGTAGAAAAAAAGGAATCAAACACTAAGCTCGTTTTAGCAATTAGAAACTTCAAGAAGGTGACTGTAGCAAGAAAAAGAAACATCTTTCACCTTGTACTCGAGCATATCTAATCCCTTTGACACAAATTCGAACAAAGTTTTGAGGTTTTCTGGGCTAGGGGTAGTCACAAAAATATTTGAATACCTACAAATTCATAAGTTGATTAGATCAAAATATTAAAAGGAAAACCAAGAAGCACTTGTCAGAGATTTAACAGGTAGACTTGTTACCCTTTAGCAACAGCTCCAACAATGGCAAGACCAAGCGCAGCTGACTTACAACGCCCAAGACCAGCAAGCAAAGCCACTGGGCTACTAATGACTTACCACGCCCACGACCAGCAAGCAAAGCCACTGGGCGACGAGCTTTTTGGAGCGTTTAGAAGCATATAACATTCCTATAGCACAAAACCAAAAATCACCCTCCACAATTAATTGCATACAATGATTATCAAGTGTTTTGATAGAAAGTTAAAATGATAATTAGATTTAAAAACCCTAATATTAGCACTCAATCAAACTCAATTGATTTCACAATCCCAATAACAGGTTACAACCTCAATCGAACAACAGGTTACAAATTACAGAGATAATTGATGATAGTAAATCAGAAATTAACCTTACAGATGGCCAACTTTTTATCTTAAGCATTTCATCTAACACGTAGAAAAACCTCAAGTTCCATATATAAATGGTGTTACATTTTTGCTACCTATGAGCACCTTATGTTGGGTTAATCGTTCATTTGTATCACGTGCATGCGTGGCTGGAAGCTTTAATAGTTTACTATATTATTGTTTTATGTATTATGTTTGTTAGTTAATAGTTTAAGAATTGGTAAAAGCTCTGACCGAGTATTATGGAAGTGTACGTGGGTTGTTTCCTGTTTACTAGGAAATAGTGGTGCTTCCTTTGTGTTGAGTTTTAGTATAAGTAGCAATGAAAACCTCGTCTTTCAAGTATAAAACTTTTGATAGGTCCATTATCAAGTTGAAGGACGTTAAAGAGATATATCCAGTAGTAGCAATGAAAACCTCATCTTTCAAGTATAAAACTGATGTAACGCTCATGGATGCAACCTGTATTGACGGATTTCAGAAGCACGAATGCACGATCATTGTGAAAATAAATAAAGGAACTTACAAGCTAGAGGCATTTTCACTCTTATATACCTTAAGTCCCATAAAGCAACGTAGAGATGGCAACGGGGTCGGGTTTGCGGGGAATGGTTGATACCATCCTCATCCCCAAATTTCAATAGCCATTACCATAATGTCATCAAACAAAGACAAGCGTTGACACCCCACTCAGAAGCAAATGAGCGTTTTGGACACTGCTCTCTGTAACTATCTGTTTATTACATTCGTAAAAAGCAGAAAATACACACAACTAAAACAAAACCGTCTATGATCCTAATTATCACGTTTTCTTATAGGGAAAAGGCATGTTGTCAGTTAAGGTAAAACGAAACAAGCTCTTATTCAACTTGAGGTGCTTTCAAATAATCAACTCGTTCACCAGTACACACAACTAAAACGAAACCGTCTATGATTCCAAAACTCTCAGAAATTATCCATCCACAACTTAAAATCACACACTTACTACATAAACCATAAGCGAACAATAACGAATCAGAACACTTAGTACACAAGTTATTCCGTAATTCGTAAAAATTAACAAATAGGTATTCAGTGTAACGAAGCATAAATGATGATAAAATAGAATTTAGAACTGTAACCCTAATAAATTGATGAAATTAGATTGAAGAGAACCTGTTAGGGGATCGATTGAAAAAGTTGGTTGAGTATGCGGTGGTGAAGCCGCCGATGTATGCGGTTGGCCGTGGTGGTTTACCGGTGGCGGTAGATTAGGGTTACGTCATGTGAATCGGTGGTAGATGATGATGATTTAACTTCTATTTTGATTGAGAGTGATTGTGATATTGAATGATTCTGCTTCAAATCCTATATATAGATGTACAGTCAACTCTTGAAAACGATATACCGTCTTTGATTGAAGGTGAGGATAGAGATATGTGGCCAAATGATATTGTATTACTGTGTGTTGATAAAAAAAATTGATATACGGTCTTTGATTGGTTCTAGTTATATTATATGAGTTAATTTTTTACAAGTTATTTTTTTAAATGTTTGATATACAAGGTTTTTTATTTATTTATTTATTTTTTTTTTACATATTGAAATTTGAAAGTTTATGTTTCAAACAGTGTTTTAAAACCCAGTTCGACCCAGCCGGTCGAACCGGGTCCGGCTAAAAAGACGGGTAAACAAACAAGGGTTTTAGAAACGGGCACTACAAGAAAAAGTACCTTTAGTGACGAGAATTTATTTTGGTCACTATTTAGATGAATATAGTGACCATATAATTTTTTGTCATTATTTTTGGAAATCGGTAGAAAATCAGTGACGAAACTTATAAGTGGTCACTATTTAGTCACTAAATACATGAATAGTGACGAGAAATTTCGTCATTAAACATTAGTGACGAAATTTTGGTCACTATTTCACATATTACTATTACTAAATTCTATAAAATGATTAAGAAGACAATTACATGTATATACTTACTAAAATTGCATATTCATATTTTTATATAAAAATTCTTTGACAC
>JARVZY010001831.1:0-98000 GCA_030686995.1 Artemisia argyi | reverse complement strand
AGAATTGCTAATCACACGTTAAGCTTTTCGAAGAATTAAACAAGTAAAGTTGTGTTTATATCTTTAAACAAACGTAAAGCTTTTCAAAAGAACTAAACAAGCAAAGTTAGGATTGTTAAGCACACGTAAAGCTTTTCAAAGAATGAAACAAGTAAAGTTACAATTGTTATTCACATGTAAAGCTTTTCAAAGAATTAAACATGCAAAGTTGTACTTGCATCTTTGAACAAACTTAAAGTTTTAAAAAGATAATCAAATTAAAAAGCGGTAAACTATTCAACCCCCCTTCTAGTTTTCCACAGAAATTATACACTAGCTCCTCACAAATAGTATTTAGATACTCACATCTCTCGGGTGTAATAAAAGTATATATCACAATATGAAAATGGAAAATACCTCTCACTACCTGCCATAGCAAATAGATTACCATAGGCTTGGGAAAGGATCAAACCTCCACCACTTGGCGTAAGCACCTAGGATAAACTATCAAAGAGGTCTTTTAAAAGGTTATAACGTGAGGTGTAGGGATATGATAAACACGGTTTTGTTGGATAAAGGCAATCTTTACTGGTGGCGAGTTAATCATCTTGGTCAATTACATGTACAATGTGGCGTTTCTAAGCCAAGACTCGACTCGACTTAAGCTAATAAAAAACTAATCAAAAACATAAATTAAACATAAAAGGAAACGGGATGGTAGTCGGTAAACTTTTTTTTTTTTTTTTTTTTTTTTTTTTTTTTTTTTTTTTTTTTTTTTTGCGTACACTCTTGCCCTACCATCCAAAATAATACATCATAGGGACTTTGCATTCCCCTTACACTTGAATTTTTACATACTTTACAATTAACTATTTTAATGACTCGAATCAAGATAATCAAAACACTTGGAGTACTTTTTAAGATTAACGCACATATGGGGGTAATAATGATGTTCTTCGCCAATACTCAATAACACTAATACTTTACCCATGAGTCCCAATCGTCCCAAAACAATATGTACTAGATATGACTCGACTTAGCAACCATGTAATCAATTAGATAATTAACTAAGGGTTTAAACATATAACAATAATGCACTAAAGATGAGTGCATACAAGGAAGGCTAAGGCGATTTGGGTGTACATTTGGGGTGGATTGTAAACAAATTCTTCCTTTAAGTAAAATGCTTAAAGTTAGAAACGAAAAAGATAGGCTCGGAGGGGTGCACTAGAGGTATCGTGTACTAAAAATGAGTACAACGCAAAGGTGTGGGAAAATTAATTGACTTTACTAGTCAAGTAATTATGACTTAATTGGTCAAGTAATTATGATACGGGTTTAACACAACGGTGATCCTAATGCCTCTTATCATGTAGTAAATCCTAACTACACGAATGTAGTCTCACTAGCGGTCTCGGGATGTATCACTAACGCAAGTTCTAGAATCTAAGTACTACCGGTACACTCATAAGCATCTTTTCCTAACAAATCTAGGGGCGAACCTCACATATTTGGGGTGGAAAATTTTGAGTGGTACGGTTTTTTGTGCTAGTCATACAACTCCTATACATGAGGCTCTCGTTAAGGCTAAAGCTTCACTCCTAAATGTTGTAAAAAATTTTAAATTTGGCGCTAAAATTGCCCTAACAAGTATTTCTCTTAGTTTTATTACACACCTACTATTGAATAAACAAACTCAAGTGCAATTGCATTCACTAAGCTATCATCATTTACCCTCCCCTTACACTTAGGCTGAACATTGTCCCCAATGTTCAATAAAAAGGATGTAAAAGTAATGAAGGTAAAAGAATGAAACAAATACTCCCCTGATTCGTTCGGTGTGGATAATGTGGTAACAAGGTTAGATCCTGATCCAAGAAAATGAACGTTGAAAGCTTCCCTCCAGAAATATAAATCATCTTCTTGTCCAATATAACCTGTTAAACCTGAGAAAACAATCATGGCAAACCTCACGTAAAATCGGCGGCAATCTATATATATTAAAATCCTAGAAAGCAAATTAAGATATAGTGCTTGTGGAATGAATGTTTGCAGATTTCCTGGAGTTTATAAAACTAAAGAATTAACAAAAACTTTACGACTCCGGTAGAAAAACAAAACTTGCAAAATTTTTCAGATTTTTACACCTGACGCCGTCAGGTTATAACCTGACACCGTCAGAGTGTTCTGACAGAAATCTTATGTTAAGTTTCCAGAAAATTTCTGGAAAAACTCACGCCTTAATTCCTGGAATTCCTACAAAACATCATTATGACTCGATACAAGCATTTGACTCTAACAAATACTAATATGCATGTTCATTGAATATTGTTGTGGTCCATGTCCAATTCCGTTCTTAGAAACAAATTTAGATTTCCCTTACACTTATCTTTTGCGAAATACCTTTATATGAAGTTAAGACGAAGTTAAACAACAAGGTAAAGCATTTTCACAATTTATTTTGCAACTTGAGCCACAAACAATAAAAATAAAACATGCATACGGAAACAAATAAAATCAAACAAACAAACAATCAAACAAATAAAGCTTGGGTTGCCTCCCAAGAAGCGCTTTTCTTTATTTACGAGTCTTGTAGCTAGACTCAAGGTCACAGGCTATTACGTGACCTCGTCCCGCAATATAATGTACCCCTTTTCAATAGAATCCTCGCTATTTGGGTGGTAATGTTTCAATTGTTCGACATTCACAGTCATTTCTCCACCCCTTTCGTTGTTCAAGAGTGCTACTCCATTGTTACCTAAGTTTTTGATCATGAATGGTCCATACCACCACGAGTTTAATTTATCGGGAGGCTCTTTTATCCCTAAATGTCTTAGGAGTACTAAGTCTCCTTCCATAAACGGGGCATAATTCTCCATCGGCTGATTGTACTCGAATTCAACATGAATTTTATCACTACTTCTGCATCTCTCAAGCTTAGTTTCTTTGTAGCTTTTAATTCTTGTCTCCCATGCGAGGATTTTTTCTTGAACATGATTATGCGGTGTGCCAACATTGTTTTTTAGCCTCCTTTCCATCATGCTTTCTCGCACATATCGTGGGGTCATAGGGAAGTGAATTTTCCTTTTTCCTGACTGAAGCTCAATTTCCCCCTTTTCATACTTAATGACAACTCTTGCTGTGGTAAGGAATGGTGCTCCAAGGATTATTGGCATACACCCATTCTCTTTATCATCGATGATCATCAAATCGACGGGATACATAAAACCTGCTACATTGACCAGCACATCCTATGCAATTCCCAAAGGATACACGTAAGAGTGACTAGCAAAGGATAGCCTAACGCGGGTAGTGGCCGGTATCTCTTTAGTGAGCTGGGTATAAATAGTTAAAGGCATCAGGTTCACCTCCGATCCTTGATCGGCGAAAGCATCCAAATATTGCAACTTCCCAATGCTAGCTGGTATTTCAAATTTCCCATGAGCCATCTGCTTCGTAGCCACTTTTTGCTTAAGTAGCTTCTCGTATACTGGCCCCCCAGGTAACGTATCATACTCATCTTCCCCTTCTTCTTCTCCTTCAGAGACCCTTTTGGAAGATTGGTTACGTCCGTCACCCCTTATCCAGTTGGTTATGGTTTTCTCATTTATGTCATGTTTTAGATAGTACCCTAATGATTGAGATTTTGGTGGTTCCTCAATGGTTTGTGCAATAGGTGTTTCCTTCTCTTCATTGCCTTCGTGGACAATGGATATAGAGTTAACAAACTTGGTAGTGGGGGTGACGCTTTCCTTCCTTAACAACACTTTTTCCAGAGTTTTTATGTTCGAGTATTCCTCCAATAAGCTCATCATCTCTGCCATTTTCTCTTGCATCTCCTCCTTCTATAGATTTCCTCCTCGAATTTTGCTAATCGCTCAGAATGGGTTGACATATATTCTTTCATTCAAGTTTCAAATTCCGGACTGAGGTCTTGAGGAGGTGCATAGGTTCGAGCATATTTTTGAAAGGTTTCGGCATTCTCTCTAAGGGGTGATTCGGACAACGGAGTTGGGTTTACGTTTGAGATAGAGTTGATCGATGCTCATCTGGGACAAAAAGGTTTTTTTCGTTTTTCCATGAGATAGTCAACTGATGAGTATGTGAATACTCATCATTTTTTGTCAATCTGAACTGCAAAAACGTTTAAAAACACTCAAAAATGCATCAAAATACTGAAAATATCCCAGGATCGTGTTTTATATGTTTCAGATGCAAAATGATTGAAAACAGATGAAAAACGAACAAAGTTTGCATAATTGGCAGTTTCAGTCCCTCAACTTTTAAAATTTGAAAAAATCAGTCCCTGAGCATTTGTTTTGAAAGAAAAGTCAACCCAAGTCCTTTAAAAGGCAAAAGTTATCAAAAATGATCTTTGGGTAAAAAATTTTCAAAAGTTTACAACTTTAGTCCCTGGAGTTTCACATTTAGCAAAATTGGTCCCTATACTTTTGAAAATTGTCAGAAATAATCCCTGGAAAGTTTTTATGAAGAAAAAGTCAACAAAAGTCCACCTTGAATCACAAATGACATTTTTGAGTCCTTAAAGTGAAATTTTCAAAGATTTGCAATTCAGTCCTTCAAGTTTACAAGATTGGCAAAAATGGACCCCAGGTATTTTATTATGGAATTTGAACATCAAAGAACCTTGTGGAATTACAAGTTGGCAAATATGACCCTTGGAAGTGATTTTGAAAATGTGGCAGAAGTGGTCCCCCAAGATTCAGTAAATTGCAGATATGGTCCTTGTGTTTATTTGATATAAAACCAAACGGACCCTTTCTTTATCTTAAACCATCAATTAACCTAATCCTAAACCCAGTCCACTTTCCTGGCCCAACCCTTCCAGCCTACAAATAAATAAAACCCAACTCCCACTTTTTCGTTTATAATAAAAACATTGCCCTTGACCAGTCAAACAACAGGTCAAATGAACATCCTTCTTCCCCCCCCCCCCCCACTGCTATTAACCGCCATGTTATCACCCACCTCCACTCCACCACCAGATACACGCCACCCCCCACCTCAAAAGTACCCCATTCTCCTCCTCCATGAAAGCTCTTCACGGGTATCCAATACCACCCTGGCAATCCTTGTGGTAGTTTGGGCGCCAAACCTAAATGGAGGGCTGAGATCATGTTAAACCAATTAAAGGGCTGGGATTTGATGAAAGAAAGCACAAGGTGGACAACAAGGCTCTCCCACTCAGAAAGAAAGCACAACATCAGGATCAAGAAACCCTAGTTCTCGAGTATAAATTGAGATGATGTATGCCATTAAAAGGCAGTAGTCAATTTATAACACGTAAATTATACATGTTTTTAGGTGTGTTTTATGCATCATATTTGGCCATATTTGTACATATTTACTACTAAATCATGGAAAAGTGTTTGTACAAGCAAATGTAGCCAAAAACAGGAAAAAGTGATGAAAAGGTAAATAAATGAAGTGAAGATGCATAATTAGAGATTTTCGAGAAAGAAACGAGTGAAGAATTACGCAAGCACTCAAGGATTTGATAGATTCAAGAATTCTACGTTCATATGTCAAGATAATATCAAGTTCTATGAAAGGAATTAGCACCAAAGTGGAAGGGAATGCATGCAACAAAGAACGATAAAAAAAGACAAAAAATTGCATGCAGGTTCAATCCAACCGATCGGTTGGAACCCGCAACCGAATTGGTTAGAATTGACCTGAAGAACCAACCGATCGGTTGGAGCTATTACCGATCGGTTGGATGATGACTGTTTTTACAAGATTGCATTTAATGGCGTTTTTACTCCTCATTATCATTATCATGGATGGCTGATCATTTCTCACTAATAACTTCTTAGGGGACGTTTTTACTTGAGAATTAAGTGATTGGAGGCTATATAATGACATCTAGGCTTGCAACCAAAGTGTACCACAAAATCTTAAGTAATAACTTACACCAAGTTATTACTATCTTAATATATCTCACCCAAAAGGTTGCTACAACAGTAAAAACGTCCAGGAAACTTTGAGTTAAAGTCTCAATAGTTTGGTTAAGTGTGTGGAGTTGATTATTGTACTTGGTAGTCGATTGGAGGCGTGTGGTTGCTATAGTTCCACGATTTTAGTTCTTGTAATTCTCAAGCTAGGTACATCTTGTTACTTACAATGAACACTTGTTACTTTGGATTTAATGAATGTTTTGTTTACTACTTGTGTTTTAATATAATTGTTATGGAGTAATTTGGTTTATACTTGTGTGAATGATGTAGTTAGTCATGGAGTATTCTCTATTTTAAAAAAGGTGATGCATGAAAACTCTTTTTAATTTATGAGTTTGTTGGGATAACATCTGATCTTGCTTAATTTGTTGATAAAAACATCTTTGGGGAATATTGGCCAAAAGGGTTTTCTAAATGTTTTTGTTCCAAAAAGTTAGTGCACGAATTAGTATGGAATATGGTGTGTGACGAGCATCATGTTTACTCTTTAAAATGGATTTGAGAAGATTTCATCACGAAATTAGGCCGAAAGGATTCGTAGGAATTCATAAGTAAAGAATTGCTTTTAAACAACATTGTGTTAATGGAATTATTATTCTAGTTATTATAGGCCGAAAGGAAGTAACTAGATGATTGAATTCTAGTAATGGTTTAACATGATAAACACCATTGATTGTTAGTCATTCATATAAAAGTTGTGCATCATAACAAGTTTACACCAAGCTTAACATGAATACTCCAATTGATTGATTGTGGCATTTCACACAAGTATATGTTCTAGTTATATCGTTTCTTAAATACTTAAATTTTCAATAATAAGGATTGACAACTCTTGTTTACAAACTAGTTTTCTAATACTTTGATCAATAAATCCCTTGGGACGATCTCGACTTACCCACCTTTACTAAAACGGACGAGTATACTTGCTCGTATGTGTTAAATAGTAAATCGG
The DNA here is from genome assembly GCA_030686995.1 of Artemisia argyi. Lineage (NCBI taxonomy): Eukaryota > Viridiplantae > Streptophyta > Magnoliopsida > Asterales > Asteraceae > Artemisia > Artemisia argyi. The sequence continues at coordinate 91,091 of JARVZY010001831.1, read as the reverse complement.
ATAAGCGTGTTTATAAATTTTAAAACTTGTACACACCGTGAGCACATCAAGTTTTTGGCGCCGCTGCCGGGGATTTAATTAGATTTCTTAGTTTTTAGTTTGTTTTTCATAAATTTAAATTGGTAAAAAGTAAAAGGTAAAAAAAAAGTAAAAAAAAAATGGTTGTTCAAACCAACCGATCGGTTAGATTTCCAACCGAACGGTTGGATTGCTCGGTAAATTTTTTTTTTTTTTTTTTTTTTTTAGTTTTTGTTTTTTGTTTATTGTTTTAATTACTAGTTATTTAATGTTAATTACTAGTTATTTAATGTTAATTAATTGGTTATGATTAGCTTTAATTGTTTTGATTAAGTTTTATGATTAGTATTTAAAGTTTTTAATAGTGGTTAATTAAGTTAATGAGATTAATTAGTTAGTTTAAGTTTAGGTTAATGGAAAGTTTTTTTTTTTTTGTTTTTAATAATTAAGTTTTCTTTTAAGTTTTTATAATTAAGATTTAATAATATAATAAATATAGTTCTAGTTTAATTAAGTCATTAGAATAAAAAGTTATTTTTAATAATAAAAAAAATTAAAAAAAATATATTTTTTTAGGATCAAAGAAACCGATCGGTTACAACCCGTAACCGATCCGGTTAGTTTTGATGTTTGATCCAACCGATCGGTTGGATTAGCAACCGAACGGTTTCTCACCTCGGATTTTATTTTCTGAAATTTTTATTTTGAGTTGTTTTTGTGTTTTTATAGCTTTAGTTTGTTAATTTATTAAGTATTGTTTCATTTTAAGTTTAATTTTTGATTATGACTAACCCCAATGCTAATGATTTGGTTGTTTTATTGATGGTTATGTTATAGTTAGTAATTGCTTTAGTGAAATGGAGAGTTTGAGTCAAATTTCAGAGTATTTAAGGAATTTGGAGGATATGTTCAAAGATTCGGGCGATTCTTTGGAGAAATTAGAAATCATGTTGGAGAAAGCGAAAGCGGATTTGGAATATGGAGAAGTAGTTGGGGAGAATGATGTTTGTTTACCTAAGGAACCTAAGGAAAGGGTGGTTGTTTTCACAAGAGCTCCTTCTAAAAAGTATGATGCACCACACATGAGGTATTCTACACCTTGTGCGGTGGAGGGGATCAAGGTTTTGGATGCAGAACTTAATATGGAGTATGGGGACAACTACATAACGGAAGAAGTTTTGGACAAACTTGGCTATGTTAGGTTAGATTATGAGGATTATGGAAGGAAGAAGGTTAAGGATGTGAAAGTGAATGTTCATGGACACATTTTTAAGGTTGACTTTGTTGTTCTTGATTATTGCAATTCTGATGAACCGAAAGTTGTTTTTGGTAGGGAATTTCTTGTAACTACCAAGTGTACGGTGGACTTTGCACTTAGTGAGTTAAGGATCAATATAATTGATTTGGGGGAAGAAAAAGAAGTGGATGTCATGATTGAGGAATTATGTGAAGGTATGGAAAAGAAAAAAGAAGGAAAGGAAGAGGTTTGTAAGATGGGAAAAGCAAATAGGAAGAAAGGAACACTAAACAAACTTACCCAACCCTCCAACTCTAAAGTAACTAATTCCACAACATCATCATCATCATCACTACCTAGTACACCACCAAATTCACCAAAAGTTACCCAACCATTAACTAATGAACAAAAAGAAGCAATATTGGAGAATTTAGAAGAAAAGATCCATGAACGTATGGAGAAGAAACCGGTTATTGAGGTTTTGAATGATTACATGACCTATAGGAAGAAGTTGGATTCGGTCATGATGGCAAGGTCAAGGTTGGAAGATACAACATTTGATGAAGTTGAGAGAGAGAGAGGATAGTAGAAAATGGGCTTCCTAAGAAGATGAGTGACCCGGGAAACTTTGTTCTACCAATTAAAGTGAATGGGACTACTCCAATGTATGCGTTGGCCGACACGGGGTCAAGTGTGAGTATGATGCCTTATCCGTTGTACCAAAGGTTAGGACTTTGTAACCCACAACCTAACAAATCAAACCTTACAATGGCGGATAATTCGAAAGCAAAAGCTATGGGGGAAGTTAAGAATGTACGTGTTCATATTGGCTACCAAGCATTTTTGTGTGACTTTCTTGTGCTAAACATTCCTATTGATAAGGAGTTACCAATTTTGTTGGGGAGACCTTTCTTAAGAACATGTGGGGCAATAATAGATATGGAGCATGGAACCATGACCATTAATGATAGAATTCTTAAGCACACTTATTACCCTAAACCAATGAAAGGAAGGAGAGAAAGTATAGATGAAGAAGAAGAGGAATATTTTGGTTGTTTTGAAGTTGGAAGAGATGAAGAGGGAAGGCCAAAGTATGGGCCTTTGACACCTAGTTTCCTTGATATAGAGGATGAAATGGAAAGAGCTCTAGCTATGGAGGCTTTCTTTAACCCGTTTAAAAATATTTTGTGTTTAACAAACTTACAGATTTTCTTGGATCGTTACCGGTTCAACTTAAAAATTTGGAGTGGGAACCCGATGGACCTAGCAACTATAAGAAAGAAGAAGGAGATGGAGAATGGCATGTCAAATTTGATATTGTATGCCCAAGCGGAAGAAACTTTGCTAGGAGGTTCAAAACACAAAAGACAAATCGGAAGATATCGGGAAAATACCAAAGTGAAGACATTCTTAGGAATGAATATTTTCAAGGCTAATGGAGCAAGAGGAGCAAGCTTCAAGAATAAAGCACTTCTTGTGCTAGTTTGTTTGATTTTACTTTTATGCATTTTCATTTTTAAGTTTTATGGTTAAGACTATCTATCTATCTATCTATTTATCTATCTTTTTAGGTGTTATGTTTTATGTTAAGTTTATGTCTTAATAAGAGTTTGAGTTTTTAAGTTTTTAGTTGAGTTGTTTAGAATTTAGTTTTGATAAGAGTAGTAGTTATAGACCAATTTTGGTAGTGTGGTGGAACATTTACATACAAAAATGGTTTTAGTTTGAAGTAAACATATTAGTTACTTGTATCAAGTAAACTAAGTGTTGAGGTTTTGAAAAATTCAAGTTTTGCAAAAATTCAATCCGAAACGGATGGAACAAAAACTGAACGGATAGAATTGAATATATAAACCCAACTTTTCAAAAATCACAAGAAAACCACCCACACATACACACCAAATTGGGGGATTAGAAATTCGACCACATTGAGATTATTTGAGGTTGCAGGAGTGTTAGGATATCATCCATGGCTCCAAAACAAGTAAGTAACATCATCAATTTACTTTAATTAAGTTTTAATTCGGATTATTTGAATTAGGTCAAGATTTGGGTATTTTTGATATAGTTCGAATTAAGATGTAATCTTTTGAGGATAAGTGGGTAATTGATAGTGGAAGTCATTGCAAAAAGAATTAGTTTGATTGATTAAGTCTTGAGGAAGAATTAATTAATTGAAATTCGGATTGAATTGGGTTTTTATTTTAGAACATGTTTGCTAGCAATTGATGATTTCCAGATGTTATATACTTGTTGATTAGTGATGTTAGGATAGTGCATTGTTGATTAGAACACTAATTTGAAGGATTGATTAGATAGTTTTCTTGCATATTCTTGGACTTGAATAAGGGAGTGTTTGGAGATGATATGGATCGTTATTAAGATGATTTTGATGATTAGGAACTACCATGGATGATCAAAAACAAGTTAGGATGAAGTAGGAATAGATTGGAAGTGATAGAAAACGAGAAAGTAGGATTTGGAATTTTTGCAGAAAATCCAACCGACCGGTTGCGAGGGGCAACCGATCGGTTAGATTGAACATGAACATCTAACCGATCGGTTGGATGGGATACAGATCGGTTGGATGTCTCATTAACATTTTTAATTTTTTTTCATTTTGACTTTTTAACTTCTAATTTGTGTAGCATTGGCTCTTATAATCTTGTACTAACATTAATTTGTAATTTTCTAGTCATATTGTGGGAAGTTCGAGCATAGCAAAGAGAACTAGAGATGGATTAAGGAAAAGAGAGTTGATGCCAATCCCGGAATGCCATCCGAATCTTTTATGGAAAGGAGAGGAAGCTGAGGTTAAGAAATTGTTTAATAGTACTCTTCTAAAAATTGGTGGGCGTGTGGTTCATACACCAAGAGTGATGAATTGGAACATGATGAAAGAATTAGGATGCGATGAGTTCTTGGAAGATCTATTTATCATCACAATGATGTGGGATAAGAAGATTTTGACATCGGACATGTGGAAAAGAGCATTTAACATTAGAGAACCGATATATAAAGAATGGTGTTTGGAGTTTTTGTGTTCTATGCAAATGAAGGAAAAGATTACTGATGTGGGATTGACAACTAATAAATTTCTCAGTTTTCGTTTAAGAGGAAAGAAACATGAGGTAACACTATTTGAATTTGGAAACTTATTAGGGTTATATTCCGATACGGACTTGAGTAACAAGGACTTCAAATTTTTGGTTATAACGGGGGTAAGAAACAGAAACAATTTTGATGCGCATGGATACTGGCAACAAATTAGTACAGAGGATAAGTTAGAATACGGAGAGAGTAAGGTGTCATCAATTAAAACACCATTGTTACAAGTACTTCATAGAATTTTAGTACAATCAATATTACATAGTACTTCTAACGTAGAGTTAGTTTACGAAGAAGATTTATGGGTGTTTCATGCACTAGAAGAAAAACATCCTCTTCGATATTTGAACGTGGCTTGGGTGATTGTGGAACATTTACACCGACGTTCGACAGTAGGAACAAAGAATTATCTTTGCGGGGGTCATTTTATTCCGCGAATAGCTAGAAGTCTTGGGCTATTTAACGAAATAGAAATGAAGAATTTCAGTGAGCCAATTATACCAATGAGCATTGACATCACAAGGTTCAAACACCTTCGAGAGAACAGTAAAGGAAAACTTTTGGGACTTCCAGAAATTTTGGATGTGCAACCAATTACAGTTTGCGATGGTTGATTTAAAAAAACAATTATGTGTGTTGAATAATTTCTATTTCTCTCTATAACTCTTTCTTTTAGGATTAATAACGTACTTTGTTAACATTTGGTTTGTTTTTAGTATTTGTGTTTTTGTTTGTTTGTTTGGTATATGTTTGCAGTTTTTGCAGGGGTGACATTACGGAAGCTTATGGTTGATCAATATTTGGAGTCGGATAACTCATTTGCTTAGTTGTGATCAAATACGCATATTACCTATTTTTACTCCGGTAGTTTCTATTTTACTAAATTTTTTCCCATTTCTTTAACTTTGAAGTTATTTTTTTATTACATTGAGGACAATGCAAAACTTAAGTGTGGGGGAGGGAAGAAAATAGGAAAAATAGGTTTATTTTTATTTTTTTTAGGATTAGTTGAGAATTCATGTAACTAGGATTCGTTCGCCCTTGAAAAATCTAGTTGTTTGAACACTTGAGTTATTTTGGAATAATGGTAAAAAAATAAGGGGATTTGAAAATTTTTGGAGCGTAATCAAGTTGTTAGAGCAAATTCATTTCGGAATTGATGACATTTACTAGTACATGTTATAGTATTCACCTTAAATTGTGAGGATTTAAGCCTTTTTGTATAAAGCATTTCTTATGCTATATATTTTTGCTATGAGTGTGCCGGTGATTGTGTTGATTCTAGAACTTGTACTTGTTATACATTACGGTTAAAATCACTTTCGAGTGATAAAACATATTCAAATGATAAGAGGCAACTTAAGATTTACACCAAATAGCCATCCATTTACAAAATAATTTTTGCTAACCACATCGGTTAGTTATACTCGTATTTGGAACCCAATTGTTAGCGTTTATCTTTGGCGCTATATACCATTAGTTACACCCTTCGAGCCAATCTTTTCATTTTTGTTACATCCAGAAAAATACAAAAATATTTTACACTTTAAACCTTAGCCTTACCCTTGTCAAAGTCTAAATGGTGGGTTGCTAGTTGCTTGGTTGTTTGATTGTTTTTGATGATTATGAGTTAGCCACACTTTGCCATGTGTGTGTCATTCCGACAAAGACGGAGACTGCAGCTTCTTATTTGTATTTTTGTGGTGTATGCTTATACGAAGTATGAGGGAGATGTGATGTGTAAAAAAAAAAAAAAAAAAAAAAAAAAAAAAAAAAAGAAAAAAAAAATGAAGAAGATGTGATGGAGACTGCAGCTTCTTATTTGTATTCTTAGCCAATGAGCTATATTATGTATGGAGATGAAGAAGGAAAGTTATGTGAAATTTTGTTAGCCAATGAGCTAAGAATGAAGAATATTATTATGGCATATCGATGTATCGAGATGTGGAAGTTCATAAAGGAGGAGAATGATTGTAATTATAATCATTTTTGGGTTTGAGGTTTGTTTGGTGACTAGCAACAATGGGACTTAGACTTTGTTTGTTTTTCTTTTAAAACCAATTTCATAAATATTTCCCATGCCTTATCCCTACCTTTTTGGCTTTGTTAAAATATCAAGTTCAGGAAAATTTTAGTGACCATCCGTATTTTTGGTAATAAAAATACGCGCCAGTGATCTATTTGATTCTTGTATGAGATGTTTGAACATTAGCCAGTTACAACCCATGAAGCCTAACGTTACAACCCGAATAAAAGACCTCTTTGATGTTTTGTTTTATTGTTTTGATATTTGTACAAGCTTATGGTAAGAAACATGGATCATGACTGAGCAATGAGTGGTTTACCAATCAAATTACCTTTAAGTGTTGAGTGAATTCAAATTATCTTTCGTGAGGTGCTTAGTTATGTTGTCATGCTTTACACTTATTTATGCTCCATATAATTTTCGCATTAAAAATTAACAATTAACCTTAGGGGTGATTGTTAGATTTTTGGAAACATAATAAATCGTACCATTGAGATTATTTTTCTTCTAGACTTGCTCGAGGGCGAGCAAAATTCAAGTGTGGGGGATTTGATAACACGTAAATTATACATGTTTTTAGGTGTGTTTTATGCATCATATTTGGCCATATTTGTACATATTTACTACTAAATCAAGGAAAAGTGTTTGTACAAGCAAATGTAGCCAAAAATAGGAAAAAGTTATGAAAAGATGAATAAATGAAGTGAAGATGCATAATTAGAGATTTTCGAGAAGGAAACGAGTGAAGAATCACGCAAGGACTCAAGGATTTGATAGATTCAAGAATTCTACGTTCATATGTCAAGATAATATCAATTTCAATGAAAGGAATTAGCACCAAAGTGGAAGGGAATGCATGCAACAAAGAACGATAAAGAAAAGACAAAAAAATTGCATGCAGGTTCAATCTAACCGATCGGTTGGAACCCGCAACCGAATCAGTTAGAATTGACCTGAAGAACCAACCGATCGGTTGGAGCTACTACCGATCGGTTGGATGATGACTGTTTTTACAAGATTGCATTTAATGGCGTTTTTGCTCCTCATTATCATGGATGGCTGATCATTTCTCACTAATAACTTCTTAGGGGACGTTTTTACTTGAGAATTAAGTGATTGGAGGCTATATAATGACATCTAGGCTTGCAACCAAAGTGTACCACAAAATCTTAAGTAATAACTTACACCAGGTTATTACTATCTTAATATATCTCACCCAAAAGGTTGCTACAACAGTAAAAACGTCCAGGAAACTTTGAGTTAAAGTCTCAATAGTTTGGTTAAGTGTGTGGAGCTGATTATTGTACTTGGTAGTCGATTGGAGGCGTGTGGTTGCTATAGTTCAACGATTTTAGTTCTTGTAATTCTCAAGCTAGGTACATCTTGTTACTTACGATGAACACTTGTTACTTTGAATTTAATGAATGTTTTGTTTACTACTTGTGTTTTAATATAATTGTTATGGAGTAATTTGGTTTATACTTGTGTGAATGATGTAGTTAGTCATGGAGTATTCTTTATTTTAAAAAAGGTGATGCATGAAAACTCTTCTTAATTTATGAGTTTGTTGGGATAACATCTGATCTTGCTTAATTTGTTGATAAAAACATCTTTGGGGAATATTGGCCGAAAGGGTTTTCTAAATGTTTTTATTCCAAAAAGTTAGTGCACGAATTAGTATGGAATATGGTGTGTGACGAGCATCATGTTTACTCTTTAAAATGGATTTGAGAAGATTTCATCACGAAATTTGGCCGAAAGGATTCGTAGGAATTCATAAGTAAAGAATTGCTTTTAAACAACATTGTGTTAATGGAATTATTATTCTAGTTATTATAGGCCGAAAGGAAGTAACTAGATGATTGAATTCTAGTAATGGTTTAACATGATAAACACCATTGATTGTTAGTCATTCATATAAAAGTTGTGCATCATAACAAGTTTACACCAAGCTTAACATGAATACTCCAATTGATTGATTGTGGCATTTCACACAAGTATATGTTCTAGTTATATCGTTTCTTAAATATTTAAATTTTCAATAATAAGGATTGACAACCCTTGTTTACAAACTAGTTTTCTAATACTTTGATCTATAAATCCCTTGGGACGATCTCGACTTACCCACCTTTACTAAAACGGACGAGTATACTTGCTCGTATGTGTTAAATAGTTAATCGGATAAGCGTGTTTATATATTTTAAAACTTGTACACACCGTGAGCACACCATCAATTAAGTAGGTTTTAGATTTAAATTCTGTATTTTAGTTTTATTTAAAATCTTTTGTATTCCTTTCTTTAAAATCAATGAAAGTTAAGTTTTTGCAATAGTTTTTCGCAACTGGTTATTTGGCTTTACTTATTTAAATTGCTTATTTATTGATTACATTTGCTTATTTAGTTATAATTTAGCTTATTGTATCATTTAGTTCCAAAACTCAGTGTAAAAGCTGAAATCTCTTTAAAAAAAATCAAACAGACCCTTTAAGGGGTGTTTGGGAGTAATTTAGTTTTAATCATTGAATCACATTAGATTAGTTTTAGCTAAGTGTAATCAGTAGTTTACATGTTGTTTCAACATTTTCATTTAATTTCAGAGTCTTTCTATTGATTTTCATGTTCTGGAACAATTGTCAGCAACCTATTTTGAATCTTTAGATTTAGGATGTTTTTGTTTGAGGTTCTTGCTTGAAATAGTTTAGTACACTTGTTTTTTTTAGTTCCTGGTTCTATATCATTAGCCTATCATTTTTTACCTATTTTTACCCATTTTGCATAGTCAAAGTTGCAGCAGCCTTTTATCATTTTTTGCTTATTCCATAGGCTTATCTGATTGTTTGGACTGCTTATCTAGTACCTTAGCTTCTTTAGTCAACTTGTTCACCATTTTGTCCACTTTGACCCTGGTGCATCAGTTGCCCAAAACTGTCCATAAGCTCACTTTTGAGGTTGTTTCTAGTTTAGGGTAAGTTAGATTTAGGCTTTGATTTTAGTTTTACAAATAGTTAGTAGTATTGTTTTCACAAGTCCAAGTTTATTTTTGCAATTTGAAAGTTTTTTTTTAGATCTCAGCCTACTAATTCATCCATCAGTATCTGCTGCGTAACAGGTATCTTTTGCCCCTAGCAGCCCTTAGAATAGCATTTTTTATTTCTTTATTTCTCAGTCTTTAGCCCCTTAAGTTAGTTTCTGCTTATTAGTGCTTTTAGGTGTTCTAAAATTATTCAAACTGCTTATCCATCTCCTTAGTATTGATTTGCTTCCAATCTCATCTTATGTATGCTTAATTTGGCCCTGTGAGCTTATTAGCTTAGCTTATTTGCCCTCCCAAATAGCCCTTTTAGGCCTACTCCCCATCAGAACCTGTTGCATAGCAGCCCAAGACCCCCTTTTACCAACATTTTTTATTTCCTCATCCTTAGGAATCAGGCTCTAAAAATTAGTACGTAGCTTCTCTATCAGCTTATCTCCATGCTTGTATTTTTATTTAATTTTTAGGATTTTTTTACAGCTTATTTGGTCCTTGAATAAGCCCCATTGGGCTGTTTGGTGCCACAGATTTGCCTTGTTGTTTATTTCAGCTTCTTGTAATCTTTGAGCTTATTCTTCTGCTTATTTAGTGTTTAAGCTAGCTTTACATGATGGATAAGATTTCCCCTAGTTGCCTTTGCTCTGTTTCCCTTTAGTGAAGCCTGTTATCAGCTTATTTAAGTCTCCTAGTTAACGCTCGCAGCCTTGCTTCTGTTTCTGAACCTCAGTATTGACTGAGGGTGTTTGATTTTTGTTTCTCCTTGGTCATCTCTGTTGAATTGTTGTTTGCTTTTAGCTGTTTGTGTTAGTTAAGGTTGTGCTTGTTTATGTTTAGTAGATTTGTGCTTATTAGTTTATTTGGTTAAGTGTGTGTGGTGTGGACAAAGAAAACTAACTTGATCCTCAAAACGTAGCACTGTTGTGATTTATAAGCTTGCAAAAGCTTATTTCAATATCAGTAGAAATACTTTTACAAAAGTTGCTTGTTTTTTATGATAAAATGTTTTGAAAAAAAAAAAAAAAAAAAAAAAAAAAAAAAAAACTAAAAAACTAAAAAAATAAATTGCAAAAAAATTGGGGTTTATGGGATTTGAACCCCTGACCTCATGGAAGCCAAACAGACACAACACAACGCACGACCATCTATGCTAGCTACTCTTTTAGTTTTGTTCTCCCTTGTTTTATATTTAAATTAGTTTTGACTAATTGCTTATTATTAATTCAGTTTCTGTATTGCTTATTCTTTGCTTATTTGAGCTGCTTATTCCATGTTTTTATTTTTCCTAGTTTCTTTATTTAGCAATATACTTTCCCAAAAAATTTCATAATTTTTCAAATAGTTTTACTATTTTTCTAGGATTTATTTTATTATTTTAGTTTTTAAATCATTATAAAAAATATAAAATCCAAAAAAATATTTTTCTTTTTTCAAAAATTTTCTTTTAACATTAGAAAGTAGAACAAATTAATTTCATGCCCGTAGGACTAGTGTAGCATTAATTTCACGTTTTATTTCGCGCACTCGTGTTTTATTTAAGTAACTTTTATGTTTATAAACTTAGCGTATGTTTTAGGATTTCCCGAATTCCCTATTATGTTTCCCGTATTATTTTAGGTAGATTTTAAGTTTTATTTAGCATTTCTTGTTTCTATTCGTGTTTTAGTTACATTTATTTTATTTTCGTACGTTATTTGCAATTTTTCGCAATTCCACAACACCAAATAATCTCTCATCATCCATACAAGCATTTTAATCACGAATCTCACACGATATTGCCCATTCACACTTCGTTGGGACACGACCCGGGTAATCACTTACCTGGTATCACATATATATATTGTATTCACGAGTTTTTGCAAGTTAACCTTTTCCTAAAGGTTAATTAGTAAATTCCACTCACGATTACTTTGTATTTATTTTGATACATGTTTCACACGCAATCATCAACCTTTTTCTCAAGCTCGCAAAGGTTTTCTTCAGAAAGTTGAGTGGTTCCCCCTTGTAATGAATTTGCATTGACAGCCGAGTCTATAACATGGGCAACTTCCCATAATTCATTATCATCGAATGCAAGCTCATCAATGATTTCCCATGACTCCTCAGCGTCTTTATCACGCAACCTACCTCCGGCGGCTCGATCAATGGTGCGTTTGGTGTGGAAGTCGACATGGTCATAGAAGATTTGAACTTGGAGCCAGAGATCTATGCCATGATGAGGGACTTTTTGGAGTAAGTCCTTGAAACGAGTCCATGCTTCATAGAGAGTTTCACCTTGACATTGTTGGAACATCAATATGTCTTTTCTAAGCTTGGTAGTTCTCCCTGGTGGGAAAAATTGAGTAAGGAAACGACTGGTGAGATCATCCCAAGAGGTGATGGATCCCGCGGGTAAACGCTCAAGCCATTGAATACCTTGGTCACGTAGAGAGAATTGGAAGAGACGCAATTGGGTCGTCTCTCGAGCTTCAACATCAAGGTCTATGGAATCTACAATTTTTAGGAAATCCTTGAGATGTTGATTAGGATCTTCGGAATGAAGTCCATGGAATGCACGTCCGCTTTGCACCAACCGGATGGTGTCGGATCGCTAGGGAGACACATTGCCTCCTTGAGTGAGCTCAATGGTGTTTCGATAGACTTGGTGGCTAGGACGGGAGTACTCCTAAAGTTCGGGGTATAGGAGGTTGATTTGGTTGTGGTTGGTTTTGTGGGTGGTTTTGTTGTGGTGAGTTGATGGGGTCAAAGAGATTACCACCTTCCATGATGGCGGATGGTAATGGTTACGAACAAATGAACGAAGAAAAAGATAGACTATAGAAGACCTATAAAAATAAAAATAAAAATCTTACTAGAAAGGAATCTAGCAAGTAGACCTAATAAAAAGAAATTTCAACCAAGACAATAACTATTCCCCGGGCGGCGGCGCCAAAAACTTGATGCGTGGTTTTGCAACCTTGCAAAAGGTTTTACCTCTCAAGGGATCTTGAGAAGCTTGCAATCCCCACCAGGCAGTGTACCTGACCGATGTAGTATAGTGTAGTGGCAAGTACCGGGGGATTGATCGTTCAACTCAAAGAATAGTGTTCACTAGGGTTAAAACTCAATTTAACTAGGTCTAGAGGTGAGGGATGATTCTTTTTGTATTTTTATATTTTATGGAAAGCAAGTAAAAATCTCGGGTTTTGGAGGAATGAGCGGAATTAGTTGCTAGTCAACTAACCCAAATAACTACAAATGTAATAGAAATAAAATAAAATGACACGAAAGTAAATGTGGAGAAAGACAATAATAAGAAAAATGTGTTTACTTAGATTTCACTACTCCCTAGCTATCTTTTACTAGTTGATTAGTTTGTTACAATTGCGTGGATGACGGGTTATATTCCTTAATACCATTCGTAGGTCTGTGTACGATCTTCCCTAACTCTATAAGCTTCTACCTCTTCCTATGTCGAGCCGACTACTAGCTCCTAACATGGCCTCCTTATTACTTATGTATTAAATACAACCAATTAATCGTACACATCCGATCATGTTTCTTAAGACGTTTAAGCATGTTACCAATTGGAAGTCTGCCAGTTTTCTTAAGCCTAACATCGATATCATTCATCCACAACAATTATAAACAAACAACCAACCAATAATCAATAACTAGGTTTCATTACATCTAAGCAAAGACAAAGAAAACCTAGCCTAGCATGTTAAAGTAAAGACAAGCATAAGATAGAAACAAACAACACATAGACACATTGAATGATTATTGGAAAACTTATCATACTATATTATAAAGCATGAATGCCTACTATTAATAGAATACTTAAAATTAAGCATTACACATTTCAATGTTAAAAGTACAAGTGATTCAACCTAATTAGACATTTTTTGCCATTAAAGTTTAAAATTAATAACTTAAAATTGAAAATTAATGACTTAAAATTGATAATTATGTATATTAAATAGAATTAATTAAATAGTCAATAAATACAATTAATACACTTATTAAAACACCCCTTACATAAGAAATACAAATTATCAAGCATATTGTACAACCAACTTAAACACAATTACTGCATTAAATGTCACTAATACATATAATAAAGCATATTATACAAATTTTTAAGCCCGAACGGGCAATGGGCCAAATGGACTCGAGCCCGAATGGGCACGGGCTCGAGCCCGAAAGGACATGAGCTAAATGAAATTTTTGATATCCGTAAATTTATTGTCAAAAAGAATATAATAAACTAAAATATGTTCACATATTGTACAAACCAAGCAAACTACTAAACAAAAACATAAAATAAATAATAAATAAAATAATAAAAACAAAGCAAAATTTCATCAAACTTTTGCCATAAAAAACTAATCAGTAAAGCTATTGCCAAAAAACGTACAAATAAAAAAAATTATTAATCGAAAAAATTAAATTACAGGGTGCCCGCAGCTGCATCGCGCGGGGACCCTGCTAGTCTTCAATTAAACATGGATGAAATAAGGGTTTGGAATCCTTAAAAGTAAGGTAAAATTCGTGCTAGGGTTTCTCTAAAACTATCCCAAAGTTCTCCTCCTTTAACAAATGAAAAATAGAAAACTATATATATAATTTTGGGTCTGACGGCGTCACGTGTAAATCCTGACGCCGTCAACTCGCCGCCAAAAAAACTCTCGTATTGCCTAGATCCAGATCTGACGCCGTCATGCATTATTCTTCTCTTGGCCGTCTCTTGCTATTTGAACGTGACGGCCTTGGTGACGCCGTCACGTGTTAAATCTTGAAAACATTCTGGCGCGTCTCGTGTATTTAATTTATCCACCTCTTTGTCCATGAGTGACGGCGTCACATGCAATTCCTGACGCCGTAAGGTACCAATTTCAGCATGATTTGGAGACTTTGTCGTTTTCTTCACTTTTTCGCTCCAAAAACGTCCAAAATGCTTCCTTTTTCAGATTTCTTCTCCAAAGCACCTAAAATGACAAAAGGAACGATTTAGGGTAATAATTGATCAAATAATCTCAAATTTGGGGTTAAATAACCCCCTAAAAGCGGTACACTTTTTTGTCATATCAGACATCATCATCTACATCATCATTCTCCACTCTTGCAATCTAAGCCAATTCACTAAGGACATAAACACATAATCAATTAACTATGTCATGGCCATAACAACCATAACTCCTTTCTAATCAATACCACTTATCACATAATCATATGATGATTATATGATAATTAATCCCATTAACTTATTAACTTGACTTCAATAATACTTAACCCACATTCATCATAACTTTTTAATTAGCTTATAAACATCATTTACTCAATTTTTCCAATTAGGGTTCATAAACCCTAACCTTTCAATCATTAATTAAACACTAATTAAGGGTTACTTACTTGCAAGGATCATTGCTAGGGATATATTCTTGCATTAGAACACTTAATCTATCATCAAATGGCTATAGAGCTCTCCATATTTTTCCCTCCATTTTCCTCTTCTTCTAAACCGACTTCGCCCAAACCTTCCTGGAACATTTTAGAATATCCAGGAAAATACTAAAACTTATCTAGTTAAGACTTTGGCCACATAACAAATTTAGCCCCTTAAGTCCTTTTTCTTCTACTTTGGCCACATTAACTTTATACACTTTAATACTTGACAACATTAGTCCCTTAAGTTATGCATCATAACTTCCAAAACTATATTACACATTCGTTGACTATCAAATTGACCGTCGGGTTGACTGGCAAATCTTGTAAGTCATTTGGACTTAGAAAAGTCATGGTCAACTATTCCAATGGCATTCTTGTAATAAAACTCTTTAGCCCGGTTTCAGGGTGTTACTGCGCTCGTTATACGTATCGTCTTTTTCTATTCTTTTTGTTATGGTAAATTGCAAATTTAGTCACTAACGTTCTGCAAAGTGCAAAAATGACACCGAGACAAAAAGGCATGCAAAAACGCCACTAACGTTCAATTTTCTTGCAAAAAAGACACCGAGAGCACCTTTTTGCTAACGCCCATTATTTTCCTCATTAGTAGCATGCAAAAGAACTAATATACCCTTTTCTTCTTCCCCGCTTTTAGGGACTTAATTTTCAATTTACCTTTTTTTTTATTGGAAGCCACCACCACCACCACCCTCTACCACCACAAAAACAATCCCACCACCCTCTACCGCCACCACCACCACCCTTGCCCTCCCAAACCATAGCAACACCGCTCCTGCTTGCACTACCACCACCCTTAGTCACTTTGAATATATACACTGAAACAATGAAGCATTAATTTGTTAAAGCTTGTCTTACTTTTCAGATTTGATGAAAAATTTAGAAGACATGATAAAATCTGCATAATGTAAATAAAGGAGATAAACAAATAAAGGAGATAAACATATAGCTGGTAAGGCGAAAAGTATATGTCAAAATTTCGACTCAATTATTTATAACCTCAAAAAGATAAGCTAAAACGGGAACATGGTCGAATCTGGGTTAAAAGTGGCTCAAAGTTCATAAATAGTGCATACAAACCACCATCACCATCACCACCACCGACACCAGACAACGGTTGCATCAACAGATTTTCCGGTGACGATGACGGTGATTATAATTCCATCCTCTTATCTAATAACTTATTGCAATTCAAATAGCTATTATTATTATCCACACTCTGCATATTCTCCAATTATCACCATCTGTAAGAAGATACACAGGCTTCACACAAGTATACAACCATAATGCCACATAGATACTTAGATAGAAGATCATCAACCATCCTCTAGAAAGGGCCATGACATCAGATACTCAATGCTTTCTATTCACATTTGTTGAAACTAATAATGTTTTGCTGTTTGAAAACTTGATTTCTAAATTAAGGAAGTAGTACAATTTGAAGATGATTATGGGGGCCAAAAGAGTCCAGCAACTTGACCAACGCTTAGTGTCTTGTAAACAAAACTAACCAGTGATCGAAGATGAAAATGATCAGGGATGGATAAAGGTAAGGGTGAGCATCGGTCCAGGACCGGACCGGACCGGACCGACAAGACCGAGGACCGGACCGAATGTGTTCGGTGTTTGGTCCGGTCCGGTCCAACAAGGGCAAATAATCTGTTTGTGGTCCGGACCGGACCGGACCAACCGGACTGAAGACCGAATTAGCCAAAAAGCCAAGACCGAGGATCGGACTGAATGTGGTCGGTCCGATCCGGTCTCGGTCGGCCCGGTCCGTTCGGGTCATCTGCTCAGCGACTTTTTCGGCGACTTTTCCCGCCACCATGCCGATGTCATGAAGTCGGCATCATATGCTCCCGTCGACACGACGTCGGCATCTATTTGTCGATAATGCCACGTCGGCAACGACTATCCCGTCGACAATGCCCGACGACAATGTGGGTCCCACATGGTTTTCTATTCAAACATTTTGGTGGTCCGAAGTTTTATTCCCGTCGTCAAGTCGACGGGATAATGTTACTAATTATTGAAATGTTAATTACGTTTTAAATAATCCCGTCGACATGACGTCGGGATTATTTTGTCAAAGTCAAAAGCCAAGTCAACGCATTTTTATACTACCGTCAACACGGCGCCGGTATCGTTTTGTCAGTCAAAAGCGAAGTTTTATTATACCGTCGACATCATAAAATATATAAATAAATTTAATGTTATGGTGCCGACGACATGTCAACGGTACCAAACTGGTATGCTGTTAATTGCTAAATAGTAGGCTGCAAACCAGCAAATTTCCATATTTTTTCCGGAAAAAATCTAACAGAACCTTTAACCAACCAATTTTAACATGTCCTAACACATACAACTCGACATCGGCTAAAACACTTGCAAATTATCGCTAAACACCCTCAAAATGCATTAAAACATATAAAGTCTACAAAATGGGGTGTGGTAATATTTAAACCTAGCTGCCATATCAACAAATGTTTCAATATCCGCAATGTTCAAGTCACCAAAAGGTTAAACTACACAATACTAAGATAAGGGTCGCAAAAATATTGTTTCAAACATAAGTACAACACAAAATAACCAAAGTTTGTACCTCTACATCCCCAAGTCACTCATCATCACCATAACCATCCTCATCGCCTTCGCCACTCCCGCTTCCGCCAGTTGAGCCACTAACTCTAGCGCCAGACCCACTGCCCGCTCCATCCACGTTTTGAGAACCCGCCTGACTAATATACTCGGCCCATTGCGGGTTGCTCGAGACAAAACTGGTCAACAAAGCGAGTTGTGCCTTCATGGCCTTACGTTATTTAGCCTTTTCCTCTCTCTTCTTCTCGACCTCAGCAATCTTCTTCTCGGCCTCAGCAAGCTTCACATCCATCTCAGCCATTCCTAAAAACAAAATAATCAAAATTTAAAAGCATTTATTCCAATACATAATATGAGTCATGAGTAATCTATAATTACTAATATCACACTGTACATACCTGGAGGTGAAGGTGGGGTGTATGGTAATGGTAGCCTGCTCATGGCGGGTATCACCCTAACCCTGCTAGCTATGTGACCCCGCTTGTAGGGAATTACAGATTTGATGATTACAAAACCCACAAGTAAGAATGAAGAAAGAAGAAACAATGAGGGCCTAATATGTAATAGTTAGCTAGCTTTCTTAGTAAGCTAGGGTTTTTGTAACCTCCTTCTATTATATAAAGAGGGTAGGCGTCTAGGTTACATCAACCAATTAATAGAGTCTCTTCAATAAGAGTCTAGAAATGCATAAAGTATGTAGTAGTTGTAGTAGTAATAGTAGTTTATTTATTTTTAATAAAGAAAACCTTATTAGTAATGTTGATTGTTCTTATTCTATATTTCGTTGTGCATATCAATGTTACTAATCCTAGTTGGGCTTGATCGTGGTTTTAACAATTGGTATCAGAGCACAGGGGCTCGATATCTAGGGATCTACAAGGTTTTCATTATCAATAAAGAGCAGTTTTGAAGAAGGATCAGATCTGGTAAAAGTTGTCACAGAGAAGCAGTCTTTGAAAAAGGTATGATTGATTTATTTGTAAGGTCTTCAAGGTAATCGTTAATTTTTGGTAATTAATTCTAATTGGTGGATAACTTCGTAGTGGATAATTAAATTCAAATTGAATTGGTCGAATTGGTTAAAATTTTATGTGTGTTGGTGAAGGCTTTGGATCTAATTGGTTATTCATGAAGTTGTCATTTGGTGCTATCAATTGAATATTAATTCTGGTGGACCTCGTACTGATTTTTGATCAAATATGGTACCGATTATTTAAATTCATAATTGATTGTATGGGGGGTCGTTGTTTGTCGACAAGTACATAAATTTTGCAATTGGTGAATAAGAATTAAACAAGGTGATGGTTGTGTTCATTAAATGTTCCTCATACCAATAAATGTTCATGGGTCTATGATTGTCGCTATCTGTTCTAATTTGTCGTATACTGTTGATGCTGGTTGTTTGCAATTGATGACAGTTGGTTTTGTGGGACTGAAAAAAAGGATTTAAAGTTGTTGAACTTGATTGGATAACTGATTAAATTGTCGGCATATGGGTTTATTAAAGGAACGAAATCTCATACTCATTCATTAATGTAACGATGGTGATTTGAAGTATTAATGGGATTAGATTTGATATTTTCTTGTGCAAGTGGGAAGGAGCTGTTTGGTTTTCATAACTGCTGCTCATTGGTTAAGTCTGCTTGAAAGGTAAATTAGTACTGGTGTGCGAATTTTGGTATTGCTGATATCACATCGATGGTTGCTGCTGATCGCCTATTGTTACTGTTGCTCTTACATGGATTCTGCTGCAACGTTTACGTGTTTCTGCTGCTCGTTAGTAAAAAAAAAAAAAAAAAGTGTGTTCCTACTGGTCGGTTAGTACTGGTTGATTCGGTTTCTGCTACTGGTGCTTGACCGATATATTTTTGATATAGTATTCTAGGTCCAAAGACGCATTTGGATCTCGAACAATGAAGATGTGTATGGTTCGTTTTGGAGATTCAGTTCATGATATAATTCTTAATTGGCAAAGTTACACGCACTTTACAAATATTTTGGGGGGCATATGATACCATACAGTTCATGATATAATTATTGAGGAAAAAGAATAATCATAAGCATTGAGTGGTTTCTGGTTGATCCGTCTGAGCTCACTGAGACTATCGGCCATTGCATGTGATCGCCATGCATATATTGACTACAAGAATTATCCAAAGATATTTTATTACATGATATTGTAATAAGCATGTTGTTCGCACTGAAGGAAGAGATGATCTATGCTACTGCGTTCATGATTCAAGCAGATGGTTAGTATATTTTTAAGGGGAAGCTTATTGTTCAAAATATTTAACCGTCTACACGCATCACTTGAGGGGAAGCATGTACGACATGCACAAGACCCATATTGGATGATTACATAATGTTAGACCCGTTTCCTGGGTGTTGGGACCCCACCCTAGATGAAAATGGATAAAGATCTCATGCGATTGGCCAGTCAACATTTGTTGCGTTATGGTCAAACCCGATAGTCAAAGAATGAGTATTATGGTTATAGAAAATATTTTGTGACACAAATAGAAAGGTAATGGACTTAAAAGACCTAAGTTGCTTTTGTGGTAAATGTGTTATAAGTTGGTTGTGGCTAAAATAGAAGGAAAGGGACTAGAGGGACCAATGTTGCCAATAGACCTATGTGGTGCAAGATAAATATCTCATCCATAAGGTTCTGGACATTTCTATCATCATCAAGAATGTGTGGTGTGTATGTGTGTCAGTTAGAGAAAGAAAAAGGAGGGAAATGAGTCATGATGATTAAGTAAGGAATTGATGAAGATATTATGCTTAGGGTTCTTCCTAGCAAAGATTACTACAAGTAAGTATCTCTATTTTGATGATTATAAGGCTAAGGTTTATGGGTTAAGTGGGTAATCATCATATGATCAAAGTATGATCATATGATGATATGGAAAGGATGATGTGTAAGTTATGGTGGGTTATATAAATCCTTGTTGATAATATTGAGTTATATGTATTATTAGGTTTTGTTGATGATGGTGAAGGATGATGAGTCATGATGATTACTAGTGAGGATGTTGATGGTGGTGGTGAAATAATGATTGTTAGCTTAGCTTGGAGTCAAGGTAAGTAAACTGGTATAATATAAAGTTATAATGATTTCTATGCATTATGTGTTATGTGGCTTAATGTGTTAAGGTTTATGTTTGGTTAGTATAATGATATTCATGTGTAATAGGATATAAGGTTAGTTAGGATTAGTCAAGAGTGGAATAAGGGATAATAAGGAAGGTTAAGGCTTTAAGAGGTCAAGGTATGTGATTATCTTAATGTTGTTTTGGATTAATGGTTGTATAATGTGTAATGCATTGAATGAAGTATAATGTTAAGTTATACCCGTGTTACTTACTAAGCATTCGTGCTTACGGTTTAATGTTTCAATGTTTTGTAGTCTAAGGTATTAAGGCTATGGCGTGGATTAATGAAAGGATTGGTTATGCGAATGTAGAAGGATTTGGGTGAGAAAGTAGGAGCTTAGGTAGATACCGAGCTCTATGTTGATGTTGTACCCCCGTTGGTCCTTTAATGATTTGTAAAGTGTAGTCGAGTGTCCAAAACGTATGTCAATGTTGTCATAATGAATGGGTGGTCTAACAGAGAGTCAATGTATGTTTATGTGTTTATGGGTAAAGTTAAAGGAGTGTTAAAAATACCCATTTTGGGTTGTTAACGGGTCATGCGTGTATGAGACATGTTAAGGATGTTAAATAATGTACGTGGTTAAGCATGGTGTGTAATGAAAGTGGATTAAGTAGTTTGGAGTGTAATGGGTCATAATGGGTTATTGCATAACCCGTGAAATTGTACATCTTGGTTCTGAGGTTGTGCATCTTGGGTCTGGGTTGTGCAGTTGATTTTGTTCATCTTGGTTATGATTTTGTTCATCTTGGTTATAAATGTGGGTTTTGCCAGATTTTGTCGGTTTTGTTTATTTTGTAGAAAATGAACCGTAAGTCGTTAGAAGCCGTGCCACAAGTCATTTTAAAAGTAATTGAGTCTAGTACCATTTAATAATGGTTTCATGGCCTGAATGTTTATAGATTTTTGTCAATGGTCAAAAGAGTAACAGAATGTCCATCAAAGTCGAGCGTTTCAGCGCATAAAGTTTTAATTTGGGTTAAAGCGGGCACGGGGTGTAACAAATTGGTATCAGAGCTTTGGTTAAAGTGAATTAGGTTTCCACTTTAGGTTGCCTAGTCTTAAACTACTCGTAGAAGTGTTGAATGTAAGTATAGGAAATGCGGAAGGTAAATTTTTAAGTTTGAAGAAGGAATATGTGATACGTTATGTGAATCTAAGTTGATGAATGATGAATGTGTTTTAATGCTTTAATGTATATGTGATGTGAGTCCGAGGAGGGCTTGAAATGTTTAAATAATTAGTCTGCCGTGCACCTTGGTTTGTGTTGGTGATTATATAAATGTGTGTTAGAGCAACGGTAATGGAATATGAGTAGAAAGGATAAGTGGTATTAGAGATGGGCTAATAAGTAATATGTTGACGATTATAGAATGAAACGTAGTGATAATAAGTGTGCCCGAGTGTAACATGAGAAGTTAAGATGAAATTTACATACTAATGATTAAGTGTTTAATGACTTGAAGGTTAAAGAATGAGGTTAGGGAATGGTGGCATGAAATGTGACCAACATATGGTCTCATTATATTTAGCGACTAAAGACTAATGTTAAAGTGGTATAGAGACGGGTTAATGGTAAGGTAAAGTACTTGAAATTTAAGTGTGAACGTGAAGTAGTGATAAAGTATGTTGGTATGTAAAGGATGGAATTGAACGAAAAAGTTTAAATGCTAAAAGTTAAATACGATAAGTTAAGAATGTAACGGAGAACGAGATGCGTATGTATGAGGTTAAGGTGTTGCTTTGAATATTATGTCACGGTTAATGTGCTCCATTAGCGGTGATTATTGATATAACGGAAGTATGGAATAATAAAACATATTTAAAATGTGTAAAATGAATGAACGATGCTAATGAATGTGCAAATGTTTAAAACATGAAAGAAGGATAAACGGATGGTAATGGGTATGTTATAATTGATAACCTATGTAGGGTTAAATATGGAAAGAGTCGGGTAGACTAAAGGGGTTATGGTAAAGGTGTGGGAAATGTTTAATGTGGGTTAAAGAATGTAAGTTAAAGTGAGAAGCATAATTATATAGAAATGTGTTAATATGATAAGCAGGTTTCATATGCCCTATGACGCTTGCTTAAACTAAATAAAATGGATAAGATGGTGTGTGTGTGTTAAACGTTAAGGACTTAGATCCAAAGTTAAATGTGTATGGTTAAAGGTGGTATCCTCCGGGATGACCAAGCTAATGAATGTTAAAGAATCCTTCGGGATAAATGGTTAATGATCCTTCAGGATAAATGGTTAATGATCCTTTGGGATGAAACGTTTTTCCTTCATCGGCAATGGGGTTGCCTACATCTTTGGCATATAAAAATGTCCCCAAAGCGAATGTGGTAACGGAATGGATCCAAGTCTAAAAAGTAAAAAGGGTGTCATAAAATGTAAAAAGAAAGAAGAAGTTAAAAGCTAAAATGAAATGAAAAAGCTACAAGTGTTATGCCGGAAGTGTGTAAGTAGGATGATTTATAATTTCTTTATTCAAATGGATTGGGACGCCTTTACATTTAAATAAAGAAGTTATGAATCTCCGAACCATGAGTTTATGTTTCTTGATTTACATCGATTGGGACGCCTTTCCATGTAAATGAGGAAGTGTAAATGAGTGGACTTATGTGTTTCCGACATGGCATGAGTAGGGTGAAAGGGTAGAACTGGGAGTCTAGGAATGTTAGAAGTCATAAGGAACTAAGATAGGTGGATAGAAACTAAGTTGAATATCGACCTTAGGTGGGAGATGTCATGAGAACTTATAACTTAGGAGCCTAAGGGGTAGAGTTGAAACTATTAAAAGAATGTAAGCCAATGTTACGAATATCTTGTGACTTGTTGTAATGTAAGAAAAGACCGTAGTGGTCATAATGCAAATGGAAATTTTGAAAGAAGTAAAGGAAAATGTAATGTGTATTAAAATGCAAAAGGAATAGTAAAAAGGTTACGATAAAAGTAGAAAGTTAAAAAGTAATTGACTTATGAAAGTTAAGATAGTGTGTAATGTTCAAGTGACACATAGTCCTCGACGGAAAAGTTAGAATGGAACGAGTTAGTAGGTTATGTAATAGACGTAGAAATGGTTTAATGGTATTCATTAGTGGCAAGGATTGTGTCTTGAATGACATAATGATTGAGAAGAAATGAAAGATTAGAAAAGTTAAGCGAGAAATGGAATGAGTTTAGGGTATGAAGAGCGAATAGTGGACCCTGAACTGCACAATCACTTAAATTGTGCAACTAAAAAGGATGAAGAATGGAAAGTGCTAAGAATGAAGGTAAGGTGAAACTAAGTTTTATTAAGAAATAGACGAGAGATTTCGGGGAAGAAATCTAAATAAGGGAGTTAGAATTGTTAGACCCGTTTCCCGGGTGTTGGGACCCCACCCTAGATGAAAATGGATAAAGATCTCATGTGATTGGCCAGTCAACATTTGTTGCGTTATGGTCAAACCCGATAGTCAAAGAATGAGTATTATGGTTATAGAAAATATTATGTGACACAACTAGAAAGGTAATGTACTTAAAAGACCTAAGTTGCTTTTGTGGTAAATGTGTTATAAGTTGGTTGTGGTTAAATAGAAGGAAATGGACTAGAGGGACCAATGTTGCAATAGACCTATGTGGTGCAAGATAAATATCTCATCCATAAGGTTCTGGACATTTCTATCATTATCAAGAATGTGTGGTGTGTATGTGTGTCAGTTAAAGAAAGAAAAAAGGGGAAATGAGTCATGATGATTAAGTAAGGAATTGATGAAGATATTATGCTTAGGGTTCTTCCTAGCAAAGAATACTACAAGTAAGTATCTCTATTTTGATGATTATAAGGCTAAGGTTTATGGGTTAAGTGGGTAATCATCATATGATCATATGATGATATGGAAAGGATGACGTGTAAGTTATGGTGGGTTATGTAAATCCTTGTTGATAGTATTGAGTTATATGTATTATTAGGTTTTGTTGATGATGGTGAAGGATGATGAGTCATGATGATTACTAGTGAGGATGATGATGATGGTGGTGAAATAATGATTGTTAGCTTAGCTTGGAGTCAAGGTAAGTAAACCGGTATAATGTAAAGTTATAATGATTTCTATGCATTATTTGTTATGTGGCTTAATGTGTTAAGGTTTATGTTTGGTTAGTATAATGATATTCATGTGTAAGAGGATATAAGGTTAGTTAGGATTAGTCAAAAGTGGAATAAGGGATAAGGAAGGTTAAGGCTTTAAGAGGTCAAGTTATGTGATTATGTTAATGTTGTTTTGGATTAATGGTTGTATAATGTGTAATGCGTTGAATGAAGTATAATGTTAAGTTATACCCGTGTTACTTACTAAGCATTCGTGCTTAGGATTTAATGTTTCAATGTTTTGTAGGCTAAGGTATTAATGCTATGGCGTGGATTAATGAAAGGATTGGTTATGCGAATGTAGAAGGATTTGGGTAAGAAAGTAGGAGCTTAGGTAGATACCGAGCTCTATGTTGATGTTGTACCCCCGTTGGTCCTTTAATGATTTGTAAAGTGTAGTCGAGTGTCCAAAACGTATGTCAATGTTGTCATAATGAATGGGTGGTCTAACGGAGAGTCAATGTAAGTTTATGTGTTTGTGGGTAACGTTAAAGGAGTGTTTGGTATAAGTGAAAAAATACCCATTTTGGGTTGTTAACGGGTCATGCGTGTATGAGACATGTTAAGGATGTTAAATAATGTACGTTGGTTAAGCATGGTGTGTAATGAAAGTGGATTAAGTATTTTGGAGTGTAATGGGTCATAATGGGTTATTGCATAACCCGTGAAATTGTACATCTTGGTTCTGAGTTTGTGTATCTTGGGTCTGGGTTGTGCAGCTGATTTTGTTCATCTTGGTTATAAATGTGGGTTTTGGCAGATTTTGTCGGTTTTGTTTATTTTGTAGAAAATGAACCGTAAGTCGTTAGAAGCCGTGCCACAAGTCATTTTAAAGGTAATTGAGTCTAGTACCATTTGAAAATGGTTTCAAGGCCTGAATGTTTATAGATTTTTGTAAATGGTCAAAAGAGTAACAGAATGTCCGTCAAAGTCGAGCGTTTCCGCGCATAAGTTTTTATTTTGTTCAAAGCGGGCACGGGGTGTAACACATAAAGGGGAAGAAGATTTATGATGTGCAGCTTATTATTTGTTATGACATGTTTTAGCATTGTTTCTTCATGAAGATTGTTTTGTAATATCAAATAGGGGAAGATTGTAGGGAATTACAGATTTGATGATTACAAAACTCACAAGCAAGAATGAAGAAAGAAGAAACAATGAGGGCCTAATATATAATAGTTAGCTAGATTTCTTAGTAAGCTAGGGTTTTGTAACCTCCCTCTATTATATAAAGAGGGTAGGCGTCTAGGTTTCAACAACCAATTAATATAGTCTCTCCAATGAGAGTCTAGAAACACATAGAGCGTGTAGTAGTAGTAGTAATAGTAGTTTATTTATTTTTAATAAGGAAAACTTTAGTAGTAATGTTGATTGTTCTTATTCTATATTCCGTTGTGCATATCAGTGTTACTAATCCTAGATGGGCTTGATCGTGGTTTTAACACCGCTGCTTGCCCTTTATAACCATGGCAAGTATCTGCTCCTCTGTGTACGCTACCCCTGCAGGCGTATTCGCTCCCAGATCACGAAGCTGAACCATCTCTTCCTATTTAGTTGAAAAAAAATTGAGAAAATTAATATGTTAGTTGGATTAATTACAAGATTATGTTTCAATATATCATTAAAGTGCGTGTTTGGAAAAAAAACAATACTTACATACAGAACCCGAGCCTCGTCCTGCAACCACACATTATCCTTGTAGTGCGTCTTGTAAAAGCTCTGAATGAGTGACGGGTACTGGTGGTCCTTGCTGTTCTCAAACTGTATATGCATATATAAAAGATGAAACAAATTAAAAATGACAAATCAATCACCATATATATTTTAATTAAACATAAATACTTTTATAAAATTAAATTATATAATTAAAATTAATTACTTTTATAAAATTAAAAATTTTAATTAATATATAATTAAAATTAAATATGTTGATATAAATAATGCCTAAAAATATTATTAACATATATCGATATCTCTATGTTTTGATAATCACAAAACGTAAACTCCTTGAACTACAAATTATGACGTAAACAAGTATTTAGTCGTAAATATTCACTTTAGCATCCATATCACTTAAGGTATGAATAAACAAAGTGTTAATTGCATTTCATGATCAAAGGAAATTTTTCTAATCACTAGAATTTTTATAAAATGTATTAAACATTGTATATCTTTTACAAAATTACATTTGGAATTAAAAGAATATGTTTAATTCATTATAAATATATGATTTCAAATTTCCAACCAAAAATGGCAAATTTTATCCAGAAAAATCTTCCCCGCTAGAAGACAAGAAAATCCAACGTTCTGAAGGGGCGTGATGAGGCGAAAAATGATCCGTTTTTAGGGGGTCATTTAAGCCCGAATCCGACTTTATTTGATCAAATATTGCCCTAAATCGTTCTTTTTGTGATTTTAGGTGTTTGGAGAGTGAATTCTGGAAAAGAAGCTATTTTGGACGTTTTTGGAGCATAAAAGTGAAGAAAACGGCAAAGTACCAAAAATCCATGCTGAAGATACAAGGTGACGGCGTCAAGACTCCCTTCTTGACGGCGTCAGACATGGAGAATTAAACACCGTAGCTGGTGACGGCGTCAGATGGATTGATGACGGCGTCAAAGTGGCTAAAATATTATACCGTGGGTGTGACGGCGTCACATAGGCCGTCATAAGTGGATCTAGGCCGTCCGAGGAAGTATATGGCGGCGAGGTGACGGCGTCAGAATTAACTCTTGACGCCGTCAGACTGTTTTCCCTATATATAGTTTTCTATTTTTTCATTAGAAAGAGAGAAGTTTTGGTGAAACCCTAAAGACGATTTTGGTGCCTCTTTTACAGGTTTTTCAAGGGTTCCAAACCCTTGAGACCTTGCATTGTAATTGAGATAAGTGTACTTTCAATTCAATCAATATGTCTATGTGTTGGTTGTTTATCTCTTGTTCTTGTCTCAATTCTACTATGCTAGGCTAGATATCTCTTGTGTTTGCTTAGATCTAATGAAACCTAGATGTTGATTATGTGTTGATTACTTGTCTATTCTTGTTTTGAATGAATGATTTATATGTTAGGCTTAAGAAAACTGGCAGATCTCCAAATGGTAACATGCTTGAACGTCTTAAGAAACATGAACCGAGGCGTACTAGGTCTTTATTGGTTGTATTTAATGCATGAGCCACTGTTTACAATCCCTATAGTTGTGTTGGGTCATGGTGTAGGAGGAGATAAGAGCTCATAGAGTTGGGGAGTTATGTATGCCACCCCACGAATGGTATTAAGGAATACAATCCGTCATTCATACAAGTGTAACAAGTAATTAACATGTAAAAGATATCTAGGGAGTAATGAAGTCTAAATAAACACAATTTCTCCAATTACTGCTCACAACCTTAGTTTAATTAGTTTAATTTCATTTTTATTATTTTATTTTGATTGCATCTTAGCTTTGGGTTAGTTGAATAGCAACTAATTCCGCCCACTCCTTCAAAACCCGAGATTTTACTTGCTTTCATAAAAAATATAAAAATACAAAAATAATCATCTCTCACCTCTAGAACTATTAATTAGGTTTTCTAATCCTAGCGACACTATTCCTAAGCTGAACGATCAATCCCCCGGTACTTGTCACTATACTATACTACAACGATCAGGTACACTGCCTGGTGGGGGTTGTAAGCTTCTCGAGATCCCTCGAGAGGTAAAGCAAGGTGCAATTCCCACGCATCAAGTTTTTGGCGCCGCAGCCTGGGGAATAGTTATTGTCTAGGTTAGGATTTCTTTTTATTAGGTCTACTTGCTAGATTCCTTTCTAGTAAGATTTTTATTTTTATTTTTAGGTCTTCTTTAGTCTATCTTATTTCTTTGTGTTCTTTGTTCGTAAACAATTTCGATGGATAACAATAACATTGATCGCTCGATTCCTGTTATTCGTGTTTTTCGTCGTAGGATTTTCCAAATGCCCGTCCCACTTCCTTTAGCAGAAAATGAGAACCCACCTAACCTATCACCCAACCACCACCTTGACAATAATTCTGAGTTAGAAGAGTCTGACCATGATGATGACCATAGGGCTAGTCCTTTTTATTATTCAGACTCCGATGAGGATCTTGATGACGGTGATGTGATTAATGAGGATAGAATGGAAGAAGAAGTAAACCCTCTTAGGTATGTTGACCCTAGAACTAGGATTGAGTGTGATAGTTCATTTAACATGCAATGCAATTCCCTTGTAAGATTGGATTTAAGAGCTTTAACGCCTATCTCAACTCATCTCTTCCCATGAACATAATCTCACGTAATGAATACAATAAAATCATGGTAGATGAGTTAGAATATAAAGGAGAAAACATTGTGGCTAGGGCAATACCATTACATGTGTTTGTAGGAAGTTTGGTTTATCTTGTTGAATTCATGGTTATGGAGAATCTAGGAGAATTCATTGATGATAAATTGACCCAAGTTGTGTTTGGAAGATCTTTCAAACGGTTGACCAACCTCGATGAAAAACTCATAGAAGGGTTAATTACATTCTCGGATGGGGATGAAGAATTTGTCTATCAAATGCCCCGCACACACCCTAGGTTCAAGGATTTCTCCATGGAAAAGTGTAGTAGGTATCCGCCTATGGAAATGCTAAGTGAGAATGATAAGAGGAAAGGACTTAAGTACACGTATGAAAAGAATAAAAGATATTATCGCGGGTGCTTAGAGTTAGGAGACGAATACAAGAAAGATGAGGCGACTATTAGATGGCTCACACTTGGTTACGTGAGCATAAGCGATACACGTTAACCCACGACTTTGAGTCTAGCTACAAGACTCGTAAATAAAGAAAAGCACTTCTTGGGAGGCAACCCATGCTTTGTGTGATTTTTATTTGTTTGATTGTTATTTGCTTCCGTATGCATGCTTTGTTTTTATTGTTGGTTGATCATGTTTCTCTACTAAAATGTGAAATACTCTATTATGTTGTTTAGCCTAGTCTTACCTTCAACCTAAAGGTATTTTTGCAAAAGATAAGTGTAAGGGGAAACCCCAAATATGTTTTTAAGAAACAAACCGATCATGATTCTCCACAATATTAAATGAACATGTATATTCGTATTTGTTAGAGTCAAATGCTTGTATTGAGTCATAATGAAGTTTTGCAGGATTTTCCAGGAAGTAGGACAAAGTTTTTCCATAAATTTTCCGGAAACTTAACATAAGAATTTCTGCAGGTCCATTCTGACGGCGTCAGGGTATTGCTCTTGACGGCGTCAGGAGTTAAAAATCTGGAAATTTTACCGGTTTTGTTTTTCTAACGGAGTCTTATGGTTTATGTGAATTATTAAGTTCTATAATCTCCAGGAAATATGCAAACTTCATTCCACAAGCATTATATCTTACTTTGTTTTCTAGGATTTAGTAACTTATATAGGATGCCGCCGATTTTACGCGAGGTTGCCTTGTCTACTTTTGTCAGGATTTACAGGTTATTTGTGACAAGAAGATGATTTATATTCTGGAAGGGAAGCTTTGATTGTTCGTTTTCTTGGAGGAAGATTTAACCTGGCCAACCTAAAATCCATACCGAGCAAATCAGGGGAGTATTTGATTTCATTCTCTTTACTTTTTAACTTTTACATTCTTTACTTGAACATTGGGGACAATGTTCATCTTAAGTGTAAGGGGAGGGTAAAAAGATGATACCTTACATATGCACTTTCGCTTGAGTTTGTTTTGTTTGATGGTAGATGTGTAATAAAACTATGAGAAATACTTGTTAGTGTAATTTTAGCGCCAAATTTAAAATTTTTTACAACATTTAGGAGTGAAACTTTAGCCATAGCAAGCGTCTCATGGATAGGAGATTGTATGACTAGCACATAACCGTATATTCAGAAAAATTTTCCACCCAAAAATGTGAGGTTCGCCTTTAGATTTGATAGGAAAAGCATTTATTATTGGTGCTTATGAGTGTACCGGTAGCATTTAGATTCTAGAACTTGCGTTAGTGATGCATCCCGAGACCGCTAGTGAGACTACATTCGTGTGGTAGGATTTACTACATGATAAGAGGCATTAGGATCACCCTTGTGTTAAACCCGTATTATAATTACTTGACCATTTAAGTCATATTACTTGGCTAGTTAAGTCAACTAATTTTTCCCACACCCTTAGCGTTGTACTCATTTTTAGTACACGAAACCCCTAGTACACCCCTCCGAGCCTATCTTTTCGTTTCTAACTTTAAGCATTCTACTTAAAGGAAGAATTTGTTACACCCCACTTAAATGTACAACCAAATCGCCTTAGCCTTCCGTGTATGCGCTCATTTTTAGTGCATTATTGTTATTTGTTAAACCCTGAGTTAACTTTCTAATTGATTACATGGTTGCTAAGTCGAGTCATATCCTTGTACATATTGTTTTGGGACGATTGGGACTCATGGGTAAGTACTTATTTTATGGAGTAATGGGGAAGAACATCATTTATTACCCCCATATGTACTTAATTGTAAGGGGATTGTAAAGTATGTAAAGATGTAAAGATTCAAGTGTAAGGGGATTGCTCAAACCCCTATGATGTATTATTTTGGATGGTAGGGTAAGAGTGTATGCAAAAACAACCAAAAAAAAAAAAAAAAAAAAAAAAAAAAAAAAAAAAAAAAAAAAACCTACGGACTACCATCCCGTTTTTATTCTATGTTCATTTTATGTTTTTGTTATTTTTCATTTATTAGCTTAAGTCGAGTCTAGTCTTGGCTTAGCAACGCCATCTTGTACATGTAATTAACTAAGATTGTTAACTCGCCACCAGTAAAACTTCCTTTATCCAACAAAACCGTGTAATTCATATCCCTACACCTAACGTTATAACCCTTTAAAAAGACCTCTTGGATAGTTTATCCTAGGTGCTTACGCCATGTGGTGGAGGTTTGATCCTTTCCCAAGCCTATGGTAATCTATTTTGCTATGACAGGTAGTGAGAGATATCTTCCATTTCCATAATGTTATATTACTTTATTACACCCGAGAGATGTGAGTATCTAAACACTATTTGTGAGGTGCTTGTGTATGACCTCCGTGCTTGTCTATTGGTCTTTAGTGGAACGATTATTTGTTGTAATTACTTTTATATTAGTGTTAAATGACCCCTAACTTGTCTTTTGAGTAGAATAAAAGCTCATTTGCTTGAGGACAAGCAAATCTCAAGTGTAAGGGTATATGATGAGGCGAAAAATGATCCGTTTTTAGGGGGTCATTTAAGCCCGAATCCGACTTTATTTGATCAAATATTGCCCTAAATCGTTCCTTTTGTGATTTTAGGTGTTTGGAGAGTGAATTCTGGAAAAGAAGCTATTTTTGGACGTTTTTGGAGCATAAAAGTGAAGAAAACGGCAAAGTACCAAAAATCCATGCTGAAGATACAAGGTGACGGCGTCAAGACTCCCTTCTTGACGGCGTCAGACATGGAGAAGTAAACACCGTAGCTGGTGACGGCGTCAGATGGATTGATGACGGCGTCAAAGTGGCTAAAATATTATACCGTGGGCGGTGACGGCGTCACATAGGCCGTCATAAGTGGATCTAGGCCGTCCGAGGAAGTATATGGCGGCGAGGTGACGGCGTCAGAATTAACTCTTGACGCCGTCAGACTGTTTTCCCTATATATAGTTTTCTATTTTTTCATTAGAAAGAGAGAAGTTTTGGTGAAACCCTAAAGACGATTTTGGTGCCTCTTTTACAGGTTTTTCAAGGGTTCCAAACCCTTGAGACCTTGCATTGTAATTGAGATAAGTGTACTTTCAATTCAATCAATATGTCTATGTGTTGGTTGTTTATCTCTTGTTCTTGTCTCAATTCTACTATGCTAGGCTAGATATTTCTTGTGTTTGCTTAGATCTAATGAAACCTAGATGTTGATTATGTGTTGATTACTTGTCTATTCTTGTTTTGAATGAATGATTTATATGTTAGGCTTAAGAAAACTGGCAGATCTCCAAATGGTAACATGCTTGAACGTCTTAAGAAACATGAACCGAGGCGTACTAGGTCTTTATTGTTGTATTTAATGCATGAGCCACTGTTTACAATCCCTATAGTTGTGCTGGGTCATGGTGTAGGAGGAGATAAGAGCTCATAGAGTTGAGGAGTTATGTATGCCACCCCACGAATGGTATTAAGGAATACAATCCGTCATTCATACAAGTGTAACAAGTAATTAACATGTAAAAGATATCTAGGGAGTAATGAAGTCTAAATAAACACAATTTCTCCAATTACTGCTCACAACCTTAGTTTAATTAGTTTAATTTCATTTTTATTATTTTATTTTGATTGCATCTTAGCTTTGGGTTAGTTGAATAGCAACTAATTCCGCCCACTCCTTCAAAACCCGAGATTTTACTTGCTTTCATAAAAAATATAAAAATACAAAAATAATCATCTCTCACCTCTAGAACTATTAATTAGGTTTTCTAATCCTAGCGACACTATTCCTAAGCTGAACGATCAATCCCCCGGTACTTGTCACTATACTATACTACAACGATCAGGTACACTGCCTGGTGGGGGTTGTAAGCTTCTCGAGATCCCTCGAGAGGTAAAGCAAGGTGCAATTCCCACGCATTAGGGCGGCCCCCTTAATCATTAAGGGGACCGGCCTCTAATTAAGGGGACCCGCCATGCTCCAGAATAGTAAATTTTCTCCCTATAAATACTGGTTCATCCCACAGAATTTTCTCACCTTTTGCACCCCAAAACTTTTTGTTCTAGATCTCATTTCTATTCTCTAAAATCCTTTGATCATACATACATAAATTTTTGTTTCAAAGTGATCCAAACCTCTACCTTTCAAGTGCAAGAGAAGAATACTTCAATCCTTCAAGAGAAGAAGTATTACAACTTGTTGTGACCTCCACATCCAAGTTGTTAGAGCATCATTCATTATATCTATTTCTTTGTGTAACTAGTTGTGAATATTTGATAGAAGATAAATTAGCAAGGTGTGTAGATAGAGTGAGTGTGTAGTAGATAGTTGTGAAGTAGAGAAGTTGGGAAGTAGATAGTTGTGAAGTAGAGAAGTTGGGAAGTAGATAGTTGTGAAGAAGATTGTTTTGAAGTAGATAGTTGTGAAGATAGATAGGTGTGAAGAAGTAGTGTTGTGATTAAGTAGTGACTAGGTGTGAAGAAGTTGTGTAGAAGGTGTGAATAAGTTGTGACGAAGTTGTGGTGTGTATATTGGTGTTTAAGGTTTTCTCCGCCATAAGGGAGCTTGTTGACATAGTGAAGAAAACTCTCGGGTAGGTGACTCGAGGAGTGGAGTAGGGCAAGGAAGGTGTCCTTGTAGCCGAACCACTATAAATCCTTTGTCTCGCGGTTAGATCTTTCCATATCTTACTTATTATCTTGCTTATATCGTTATTAATTTTGTAGACGTAGACGTGTATATATATTCGCTCATATAGTGCTAGTATTGATTTTACTTAAAGATCAAACGAAAGTTTCATTCACAAAACAAAGTTTTTACAATCAAACTAAAAAGGTAACATACATATAATTGATCATTTCGATCAAGTAAAGTTTTCATACAAAATATAACTAAGGATTATAAAATAAACGATTACTTACTTATCTCTCGTATATAGCTATAATTGTTTATATTGTGCATGTGTTGATTTCACATACTTAGCTTATATTATTATTGTTCATACTTAGATATTGTTCATATTGTTCAAGATTTGAGTTCACATAAGATTGAATCAAAGTTTTAAAAGCAAACAAGGTTCTAAAACTAAACTAAGTTTTCATAATAAAATTAAAAAGACGTAAAACTATTCAACCCCCCCCCCCCCCCTTCTAGTTTTCCACAATTGGTATCAGAGCCAGGTTAAACAAGATTTTTAAAATATACTGTATTTTAAAACTTGTATCGATCTATGGAATCGGAAAAATATTTAGAAGGGCAATCTATTCAAAGACCACCACTATTTGAAAGTGATGGTTTTCTTTATTGGAAAAATAGATTCGAAACTTATGTGAAATCAAAAGATCTTGATCTTTGGCATGTCATTACCTTTGGTGATTTTCCCCCTATTCAATATAATTTTGAAACTAAAATGGATGAAATTGTATCTTTTGAAAAACAAAATGATGATTTGAAAAAGAAACTAGCAAAAAATAATGAGGCTAAAATGGTTATTTATAATGCGTTACCACGCAAAGAATATGAAAGAATTTTTATGTGTAAAACCGCAAAAGAAATTTGGGATTCTTTATTAATCACTCACCAAGGTAATAGTCAAGTTGAAGATAACAAAATAGATCTTCTTGTTCAACAATATGAACAATTTACGATTCCGGAGGAGGAATCAATAGATAATGCTTTTGCTAGGTTTAACACTATCATCACAAGTTTAAAAGCACTTGATGAGAATTTTTCTAGTAAGAATTTTGTTAGGAAATTTCTTAGGGCTCTTCATCCAAAATGGCGAGCTAAAGTTACGGCGATTGAAGAATCGAAGAACTTGTCAACTCTTCAACTTGATGGGTTGATCGGCAACCTGAAAATCTACGAAGCAATAATAAAGAAAGACTCTGAGATGGTCAATGAAAAAAAAGAGCAAAGCAAGTCAATTGCGTTGAAAGCTAGGAAGGAATCTAGTAACGAGGATAGCTCAACCTCCGAAAGTGAAGACGAAGAATATGCGATGGCCGTAAGAGACTTCAAGAAATTCTTCAAAAGGCGAAGAAGATTCGTTAGACAACCGCATGATGAAAGGAAAGCAAACCAAAAGAAATAAAGATGACAAAAATGGCAAAAGTGATAGGAAGTGCTTCAAATGTGGTGATCCAAATCATCTCATCGGAAAATGTCCAATGATGTCAAGAAATCAAAATCAAAAGGAGTTTGTTGGAGGAGCTTGGAGTGATAGCGATGATGATAAGAAAGAAATCACAAATGAGGAGAAATGTCTTATGGCTAAGACATCAAGCGAGGTACGTTCCGAAACCGAATACTTTAGTGACGAAAATTTATCATTAGACGAAAAAGACCTAGATAGTGAATATAATAGGTTATGCAAATTAGGTCAAAAGGTTATAGCTAAAAATAAGTCACTAAAACATATTAATAATCTATTAGAAAATGAAGTACTCGAATTAAAAATTAGACTACAACATTTGGAAAAAGGAAAAGAAGTTTTTATAGAATGTAAAACATGCATAGAGGTTAATAATGAAAACGAAAAACTTAAAGATGAAATTTTCAAACTTGACAAGTTTAAAAATAGTAGTAACCCACTTAAGAAAATAATAAGTGTTCAAGAAACTTCGGGAGATAAAAACGGTCTAGGATTAACCTCAACTAATGTTTCAACTAGTGAAAATAAAAGTATAAAGTTTGAATGTGAATCTAGTAAACAAAAATCATTAGAATCAAAACCTAAGTATATACTTACAAAAGATAGAAAAATACCCATTGCGAATGATAAAAAAGTAAAAACTTTTTATAAACCATCCTTAAAGACCAAAGTAGGATCCTCTAAATTTAAATTAAGATCTAAAACTCCACCACCGAGAAAACCAAATAATCTTCATTCTCGATATAAAACACCTCAACCTAGAAGAAACCAAAATAGACAAAACTACAATAATACTAGTCATCAAATGTGGAATTATCAACCAAGTTACAATCCTTGGGGAATACTACCACCATACATGCATCCTAGCCAAATGTTGAATATGTTTGGACCAAACAACTTTGGACCAATGAGACAATGGGAACCAAGTGGCTAAGCTGTCAATCTTGGAAGAAGTTGGAATATCATCTACAAATGACTTCTATAAGTCAACATGGTCACTTGAAGTGCTTGAAGATATTCCATTGAAAACTAAAAGGTACGCGTTTCTTTTAAGTTCATTACTATAATTTGCATGCTTAGATATATGATTAGTTAGATTAATGCTTAGCTATACATATATGTGTGCATAATAGCTTATATTCTTATAACCTAGAAACATCATTGGTTGACTCTCCTAGGAATAAGATAAAATTGTTCATTGCCGAACGAAATAGAAAATGGAAATCTTCTATATCCACTATTAGCAAACTCATGGTGATGAAGTGAAATGAGTTAAGTGGATCGATCGTTAATATAGAAGTAGGATTAGATCCCTCGCGTAAGAAAACTATGGATGAAACAAGCTCTCGTAGACTATGGCATTAAGTTAGATAAGCGTGCGAAAACAAAGGAACTATAGATGTTAGGTTATACCCCATTCAACACTCTCGCATCTAACATATAAATTATCATCTTCATTTCCTTTAGGATCATAGGATATGTAAAAACGATAGCATGAGATAATAATAGGCTTAACCAATCCTCTTGAGCATGAGATCTTTAATAAACATTTTTTAAAATATTTGATTTATGATATTTGTTGTCAAAAATCTAATATCTCTAAAAATATGCAAAAACCTCACATTTTGGAAAATAGTTTTTCAAATAACTATCCCACTTTTAAATAACATGTTTTCACTATTAATATCCACAATTTTGTTTTGATCAAAACTAAAGATTGGGAAAATATTCTTTACCGTTCATTCACACATTTTGAAGTAAAAACCCAATCTATTTTATTCAAATAACTCTCACATCTAAGTGAAAACTTACTTTCAAACATTGTTGAATAATGCTAAAAACGTCTCTTTTAAAATCATGCATGGTGATCTCATATTTGTCATCTATATTTATATAAATGACACTTATAAGTGAACTAAATCAAATCAAGAGGACCATTGTTTGGTCATTAAGACTTTGTTTGTAACAAGTCTAGAAATTCATGCTATCATAACTACCCACTTATTGCACATTGATACACATTAGGATTAATCCTCCTAGTTATGTAGTTATGAAATACTTGATGTTGCTTATTGTTTACTAGCACTTATATTTTACTTGCTTGATGAGTATGTTTGCATGCTAGATGAAATTGCTTGTTTACTTAATCTCTTTGATTAACATGCTTTGGCTACATAATTGCCTACATAATTAGTATATGCTTAATTGTCTCAAAGTGTTGGACTTGTTTGAAACCAAAAACACAACCTTTCTGCAATTCACTACCAAAAACCCTTTTCTGGCAATCTGGGAATCACCAGATGGGCGGCCCCCTTAAATCATAAGGCAGCCCCCTTAATTATTAAGGGGACCGGCCTCCAATTAAGGGGACCGGCCATCTGATGGTCGAAGGTGTTGTTTCCTTTTTCTACTTTTTAGCCCATTTCATCCTACACTTCCCAAAATTCATAAACCTATTTTATCCTAAACCTTCTATCAAAATTTATACATCCTTAATCCCACCAATCCTACATTATAAACACTCTCATTCCTCTCAATCTATACTCATCTCTTCATGACCTCTCCTATTAAACCAAAACCACCAAATAACCTGTTTGGAGAAGAAAGCCTAACTTCCATTAAAAGCCCGTCAAACCAAATGATGTTGTCAAACATCCAACACCAAATTCCTCCTATGTCTTCAACATTACATACCTAACACCTCACTCTCCTTCTCACCAACATTACATATCAAAAACCTTTACTCACCCATATCCTTCTACATTACACTCAAACCTCATAATCTTTTCACAACTCAAGTGATGTTGTTCATAATCAACCAACACCTAAACCTCACTCTCACACAAATGATCCATTTAACAACAAATCATCCATTTGTACTTCCACTAATGCTCCTTCTTATGATGAGCATGCACAATCCCAAAACAAT
The DNA here is from genome assembly GCA_030686995.1 of Artemisia argyi. Lineage (NCBI taxonomy): Eukaryota > Viridiplantae > Streptophyta > Magnoliopsida > Asterales > Asteraceae > Artemisia > Artemisia argyi. The sequence goes on along the minus strand of JARVZY010001831.1, from coordinate 52,563 downwards.
AATCCCAACGTCATTACCAACACTTTACATGTTGCTCATTCAACAAAAACACCATCCACTCATGAAGCATCTCTTCCACCCTTATCATGTTTTCATGATTACCCAAGCTCAAACATGTCTCCACCACCAAGAGTATCACCACCACATCCTACAACTTCACATGCCATTCCTATGTTGCATGTTCAAACCCTCACCCAAGACAACTATCATGCTCCACCACCATCACCTTCCTCCGAACACTTAATGTTCGTTGAGGCGCTAAAAGAATCCCATGAGCTTAGTGCTCTTTTAGCCTTACATCTTGCTCAACGCAATTTGGATCCACCTTCATCTAGCTCACCCTCATCACCATACAACATAAATCAAGTTGAAAAACATGTCAACAATTGACCTTGTTGCATCTTTCTCCTAAAAACCATTGCATTCAATGAACACTTCACTTGGATTGAATGTCTTCTTACTAGATCACATCCAATACCCTCACTTGAACAACATCCAAAACCTTAATCAACCTCTTCCGCTACAAACTCTCCACAACCAAACTCTCCAACATTCATGACCCAAACATATACCTCCATTAATCCAACAACCTTACCCTAACTCAACCATCTTCATTCCAAACACTCCATCATCAACCATCTAAGCATACTATATGCTTATGATTTTCACTTTCAAATACGAATCAACCAACCTTTTGTTACAAGCAATTCTGATGGCTCTCTTTGGCAAATTAGGATCTTTAACATAATCTCTTTGAATTAATTGTTATGTATCCTTAATATTTGTTTGATATGCTTGTTATTTGTATATTGAATGTTCTTCTATACATGCTTGTGCTTCTAATATTTTTCTTGCGAGAATTCCATATCTCGATTCCTTTGTGCACTCGAACGAGGGGGAGTACACATCAAGGGGGAGCTTTCATCCCGTCTAACTTCATTTATGAAGCTAGACGGCATAACCTTTTTTATTCTACAAAAAGGGGGAGAAGTGAATATAAACTCACTAAGTACTTGCCTAAAAATTAATTTTTAGACTTAATGAGTTTAGGTTTTGTAATCATCAAAAATGGGGAGATTGTTGATATAAATAATACCTAAAAATATTATTAACATATATCGATATCTCTATGTTTTGATAATCACAAAACGTAAACTCATTGAACTACAAATTATGACGTAAACAAGTATTTAGTCGTAAATATTCACTTTAGCATCCATATCACTTAAGGTATGAATAAACAAAGTTTTTATTGCATTTCATGATCAAAGGAAATTTTTCTAATCACTAGAATTTTTATAAAATGTATTAAACATTCTATATCTTTTACAAAATTACTTTTGGAATTAAAAGAATATGTTTAATTCATTATAAATATATGATTTCAGATTTCCAACCAAAAATGGCAAATTTTATCCAGAAAAATCTTCCCCACTAGAAGACAAGAAAATCCAACGTTCTGAAGGGGCGGCCCCCTTAATCATTAAGGAGACCGACCTCTAATTAAGGGGACCGGCCACGCTCCAGAACAGTAAATTTTCTCCCTATAAATACTGGTTCATCCCACAGAATTTTCTCACCTTTTGCACCCCAAAACTTTCTGTTCTAGATCTCATTTCTATTCTATAAAATCCTTTGATCATACATACATAAATCTTTGTTTCAAAGTGATCCAAACCTCTACCTTTCAAGTGCAAGAGAAGAATACTTCAATCCTTCAAGAAAAGAAGTATTACAACTTGTTGTGACCTCCACATCCAAGTTTTTAGAGCATCATCCATTATATCTATTTCTTTGTGTAACTAGTTGTGAATATTTGATAGAAGATAAATTAGCAAGGTGTGTAGATAGAGTGAGTGTGTAGTAGATAGTTGTGAAGTAGAGAAGTTGGGAAGTAGATAGTTGTGAAGAAGATTGTTTTGAAGTAGATAGTTGTGAAGATAGATAGGTGTGAAGAAGTAGTGTTGTGATTAAGTAGTGACTAGGTGTGAAGAAGTAGTATTGTGATTAAGTAGTGACTAGGTGTGAAGAAGTTGTGTAGAAGGTGTGAATAAGTTGTGACGAAGTTGTGGTGTGTATATTGGTGTGTAAGGTTTTCTCCGCCATAAGGGAGCTTGTTGACATAGTGAAGAAAACTCTCGAGTAGGTGACTCGAGGAGTGGAGTAGGGCAAGGAAGGTGTCCTTGTAGCCGAACCACTATAAATCCTTTGTCTCGCGGTTAGATCTTTCCATATCTTACTTATTATCTTGCTTATATCGTTATTACTTTTGTAGACGTAGACGTGTATATATATTTGCTCATATAGTGCTAGTATTGATTTTACTTAAAGATCAAACGAAAGTTTCATTCACAAAACAAAGTTTTTACAATCAAACTAAAAAGGTAACATACATATAATTGATCATTTCGATCAAGTAAAGTTTTCATACAAAATATAACTAAGGATTATAAAATAAACGATTACTTACTTATCTCTCGTATATAGCTATAATTGTTTATATTGTGCATGTGTTGATTTCACATACTTAACTTATATTATTATTGTTCATACTTAGATATTGTTCATATTGTTCAAGATTTGAGTTCACATAAGATTGAATCAAAGTTTTAAAAGCAAACAAGGTTTTAAAACTAAACTAAGTTTTCATAATAAAATTAAAACGACGTAAAACTATTCAACCCCCCCTTCTAGTTTTCCACAAAATAATTTTATAAAAATAAAATACTTTAAAAAAATAAAACGTGTCTTACATAGTCGTGGCGAATAGTGGCCAATGACATGGAACCGTGGCGGTTGTACACCTTCTTCGCCTTCCTGTTCTCTTTGTTCACAGCAGACCGCTTGAGGTTCTTCTCATCCATGTAAAACTTTATATACTCCTCCCACACAGACGGCTCAACGTTCGGAGGAGGGTTTCTACATATCACATCCACAGCCGCAGGCCCACCCTTCCTCATGAAGTAATCCCGCTTCATGTCATGCTTATTGTCGGAGTAGCGCTTGGCCACATATGCATTGATGTCGGTCCGAATATTTTCCCAATCTGGACTACGCATGTGGTGCTCCAATTTAAAGAATTCCTGCAATCAAATATAGTTAATATTAATATACAGATACAAATAAATAAACAAATTTAAATAAATATACACAATTAAACAAATTTAAATAAATGTACACATTCAAATAATTAAATATAGAGATAAATTAAAAGGAAAATAAAATAACTGACCCCGAGTCGGTTCATGACGGCAACCCTCTTCTCTTTCTCAATCTCGCACCAGGAGGGATAGTGCAATGGCAAGGACCTAACCAGCTCACCAACGTAGTTACTGAACCATGCACGGTGGGGCCCGACATGAGTGTACGTCTTCTGATCTGCAGTCTCGAACTCGATCGACTACGGCCCGATCTATCAACGGCTTTCCTGAGGGCTACGTTCTTCGAGGCTTGACGGACCGGTGGCCTGCCGCCATCCCGACCTGCACCCCTGCCTCCACCTCTCGCCCTACCTCCTTGTCGAGGTTGTCATAACGATCCTACAATTGAAGTGAGTGAAAACGTCATAAAATAACAAATAACAAAATTCAAATGATCAAGTTTTTTTTTTACCACTACGGTGACCGCTCTCAATCCGACGAAAAAGAGGTGGTGGGTCATCGGCACCGTCACCACCATGACCGCTTGCTACTGCTGCCGTCTGTAAAAGTACAAGTTGAATAACATATAGAAATTCAGGAACAAATTAACATAAGCATGCACAGATTCAAATACAAACACATTCAAAATAAATATACACATTTAAACAATCCATAAAAATTTCATTCAAATAAGTGTCGTTTTACAAGTTACAATTTAAGATCAATCTGCTAAATCAACATCACTATCATAAACATCATCAGTCGCAACTTGAACTTCATCATCGGAATTGTTTGCTGCTAAATCATAAGGATCGTCATCTTCATCATCAATAAAATCCTCATTGTCATCAACATGAATGATTAGTGCTGGTGCCTCAACTAACGTTGATTGACCATCGATATTTAAGGTTTCAAATTCCAAATCATTCAAATTAGCAGACAATTGGAGATTAGATGAGTTGTTGCCATGTATCACATCATCATCGTCATCCACCACGATGAAATCCCAGGTTGTGTTGTAAGTCACATCTTGGACGACCTTCCAATGGAGTGGTCGCCTGGCAGGATCTTCAAGGTAGAAGACTTATTTTGCTTGTGTTGCGAGAATGCAATGTTGATCTTCAAACGCATAGCTACATGCCCAAATTTGTGTCATGTTGTTTCTAGTGTTAAAATGTGGGACTCTACCTCTTTTGGCTAAGTCGAACCACTTAACTCGAAACAACACAACTTTGAACTGGGTATACACAAACTCCAGAGTATCTTCTAGCTGACTATAATACATTACTCATTTCTTCTCGCCAGGTGAACAAATTCCGTTGTTTTGAGTTGTACGGTTTATATCGCGGTTGTGTACGACAAACTTCACACCGTTGACTACGCAAGTGTTGATTGATATTGGGGCCGATGATGGTCCACAAGCCAAAGCGAATAAGTCGGGAGTACAACTTGGGTCATTGGCTATGTAAAGTTTACCGATCTATGAACAAAGATAAGAATAGATAGAGATGAGTAATATAGTCGTTATTTATACACGAAATGTTAAACGAACGAATCGAGATGCTATGGTTATACACGAGATGTTAAACGAACGATTCGAGATGCTATGGTTATACACGAGATGTTAAACGAACGAGTCGAGATGATATGGATATACATAACATGTGAAACGGATGAGTCGAGTTGTCATGGATATCCATAACATGTTAAACGGATGAGTCGAGTTGTTATGGATATCCATAACATGTTAAACGGATGAATCGAGTTGTTATGGATATCCATAACATGTTTAACTAACGAGTCGAGATGATATGGTTATACACGAGATGTTAAACGAACGAGTCGAGATGATATGGTTATACACGAGATGTTAAACTAACGAGCCGAGATGATATGGTTACACACGAGATGATAAACGAACGAGTCGAGATGATATGGTTATACACGAGATGATAAACGAACGATCCGAGATGATGTACGTGGTTATACACGAGATGTTAACATATCATTGTAGTTTAACATATCATTGTAGTTTAATGCATTTGTCATGTCCTGTTTATAGCATCATTGTAGAGTTTATAAAACTAACCTAGTTCATCACTAATGTTGATCACTTGTTCTTGTTACTTTAAGATAATACAACACCATCACCTAAAGATAATACACAAGAAACCCTAGATAATATCACACCATCTGTCACCAAAACACTTACCACCAAAATTTCCCCACCAAAATTTTCCCACCAAAATATTGGCGCCAAAAATTTCCTACCAAATTTTCCCACCAAGATCTGCTCTTATATACTAACATCTTATCCACACAACTTCACAACCTCTTATCCTCAAAACCACTCAACCTCACAACTACAAACATACACTGTTAACATGCCCAAGATGGCGAAATTTGAAGCTTTTGCTTGTCCTTGTGGACGAGGAGACGTAATTCTGTGAGAATCACATAAAGCTTACTCCTGTGGTAAACTATACTATGCGTGTCCTGCATCAAAGGGTGGGACACAGGATTATGGATGCGATTTTTTTTATGGAAGGAGGAACGACTCCGTAAAATGATCGGTTCTCCTGGAGCTTCAACGCCTCTAACTCATTCCGCAGGACCATCCATAACTCCAACTCGTTACATTGTAGGACCTTCAACATCGAGTCCTAGAAATACATAGTGCTCAAACTGCATCAAACTGAATTACCAGATAATGGTACTCAATAAAATGCTAGAATTGTATCAGCATCCCAACAACCACACAATTGATTCAGCTGCCTTATTTCACGAGCTTTATAATGAGATGCTAGGTGATATGGTAAATCTTCGTACGTAGTGTTGTTGTTGTAACCTTGCCCACTAGGAACCTTGTTTGTTTGTTGCTGTTGTTGTTGTTGTTGTTGTTGTTGTTGTTGTTGTTGTTGTAACCTTGCCCACTAGGAACCTTGTTTGTTTGTTTGTTTGTTTGTTGTTGTTGTTGTTGTTGTTGTTGTTGTTGTTGTTGTTGTTGTTGTTGTTATTGTTACTGCTGCTGCTGCTGTTGTTTGTTGTGTTATTGTTGTTGTTGTTGTTTGTTGTGATATTGTTGTTGGTTAATAAAATGTTGTTGTTGTAAAAACTGATGTCGAACATGCTTTATATTTTTAATTCGTACGCTTTAATGTTGGAGTAATACGTATGTTTTAAATATACAATTTTTCAACACTAAATTACATATGCACAAAGAATGGAACTGAAGGAAACATATATATCACAATTAACAAACATGAAGGCAAACTGTTTATTTAAGATACGCAAGAGTTCTCAACCACATACATTTCATACAGACTCAAACTAAATAACTCGGCAAGCAAACGAAACAATTCGACAACCAAACGAAACAACTCAAAATAAACAACTCGACAACCAAAAGAAACAACTCAAACTAAACAACTCGTCAACCAAATGAAATAACCCATTCATTTTTTTGCGGCTACTTCCCGCTTTGCTGGAACTTGCACCATCTTTTTCTCTCCTTGCTCTCATTTCCTTGACATATGCAAAAGTAGCTTCGAGATTTGTTATCCGTTCTCCCAGATTATCAAATTTGGTGTCCAACATGGTTTCAACTTCGTCGTCACCTCCAACAGCAGCAGGTTGAGCTTCAGCAACATCTAGCTCTTCCAAATACTCTCTATAGTACGGATTTTTCCTCAACCATTCCAGAATCCGGTCTCTCTGCCACGGTGCACAGTTCGCATAAGAACCATACTCATCAAAAATTTCCCAGCCCCAATGAAGTATTATTTCATTATACAAGAGCTCATGTGATAAATCCTTTGACCACTCCTGTTCCGGCGTTAAACCATCCCTTGTTATGTGTGTTTTGTGAGAATTGACAAACGGGTTTTTGTGGAAATTTATGTGTAAAATGAGACGTTAAATGATTCGGTATATATAAGTAGAATGTTGGCGGGGTAAAAGGAAAATTTGGCGGGGAAATATTCCCGTCGACATGTCGTCGGCAACAAAGAGGCGGGATTAGTATTCACCAGTATTTACAATAATTTTTTGACTTAAACGGTACCGTCGACGTGTTGACGGGATAATAAGACTAAACACAATAATTAACTCTAATCAAACGTTAATCACATTATTATTCATGATTAATATGCTCCCGTCGACATGTCGACGGGAGTATATTGGCGGGACAAATTCGCGCCCAAGTTTTGGCAATTATTGAGGTTGAAAAGTTTGACCAATATGTTCCCGTCGGCATGTCGATGGGAGCATATTAATCCGAAAAATTCAACGCGTTTGACCTCGGTCAAGCTTTTTTTAATCGTTTTCTGCATTGTGCCAACGACAATGTGTCGACGGGATGGCTTCGTCGCCCGTTCTCCTTATTGTTGTAGTGTTAGCCAATTAGGATTCAACTCAAAGTGAAAAATTGCTGGGACCTAACAAAAGGTATCATCTGTTTAAAAAAAAGGCATGTTGTTGGAATTATAATATCATGACAATCATATAAAATAAACCAAACATATCAAGTGAGCATATGCGGAAGCGTTATAACAAGATCATATAACATGTAATTAATTAATCAATAATAAATAGTAAACGTACCTTTGTGATTCTAGCCCGAACAAGAATCAATATGCAATTTTCAACTTATGAACCCTAATTAGGGTTTATGTGGATTATAAGAATTACCCCTTACGTCTTTTGTAATTCAATCCAAGAATCAAACAATAGTGTGTTTGAATCGTGTTCTTGTACACACGTACTAATTCAAGTAAAAGTTTATGCAAGTAAATTAAACACAAAACCTTTTAAACTTATGAAAATCGAATCCCTAAGAAAGGGATTGAGTTGGATCGATTTAAGGGACAAGAGGAGAGAAAGAAAACACCTAGAATGTGTGTACAAGTTATGAGAAAAACAATAACCCATGAGGTGTTTATATACTAGTGAATACTTGGAGCTCAAGGCACAAAGGAGGTGGAGAAACCCCCTTGGCCGATTGGTTTTGGAATCCCCAAGGGATTCCGGAACCTTCTCTTGTTTCCAATTATTCACAAGTATTACTTTCCTAATCTTCGTCTAACGGTCGTTAGTCATTCTACGTTAAATACTAACGGTCGTTACTAGTTTTGAGTTTATTAATAATTATATATAAAATTTATAAATAATTATTCTTTTACTCTTCATACGTAAAGTGTGCAATCCCACGATCTCGAGTTCGATCCTAACATACAACTACTAAAATAATGTCCATAATCTAACAGCTCCCACTTGGACATATTTTAATAGTGTAATCACATCGGTTAGCGTCTTGCAACACGCCAATGCCTCTAGTACGATCTCGAGTAAGGCTCCTGGACAAACCTTTTAATGATTTCTCATTATTATTATCCTTTTGTTTCTAATACCATATTAATAAGGATATGGATTAAAGTCATTCATTAATTAACCATTCTGTTTCTCGTTGTTTGTGATTGATCAAGATTACCAAATCTTCTGAACATATTCAGGGAAGATCTTGGGTGCGGCCGCACATGCATCTTACCAACCCTACGAGGGGCCCAGCAGTATTAAACTCCAAAAATAAATTTGAAGGAACAAATTCTATCTTGACTACAAGCAAAACCCACAAACTTTGTAACACTTCCGAAAACAACCCTTATAACAACCAGTTACGTATAGCGTTAAGTTGTTCCACAAAAATGTACTACATTCATGACACTTATCTTGCATCTCAAGTCTGAGGATAACTTCTCATGATTTACTTAATAACAAAATCCATAAAGTAACATCATGTAGTTGGGATACGTCCTATATTCGGTATCATTGAATATCATCTGAAATGGCATGACTACGCATCAATATACATTAAGTATATACGAACCTTCAGATTTGTCTTGATTTAATAATATTCCCATATTATTAACAGACAACGGACAATTTAGAATAACATTTATTCATGGATTAAACATACTGATGAGTGTGTAAATACTCATCATTTTTATCGTATCTGAACTGCCAAAACATCCAAAAACATTCAGAAACGCATCAAAATACAGAAATTATCCCAAAAGTGTGTTTTATATGTTTTAGATGCAAAATGTTTAAAAACAAATGAAAAACGAACAAAGTTTGCACAATTGGCAGTTTCAGTCCCTCAAGTTTCAAAAATTGACAAAACTAGTCCCTGGAAGTTTGAAATGAAAGAAAAGTCAACCCAAGTCCTTTGGAATTCAAAAATTGTCAAAACAAGTCCTTGGGTGAAAAGTTTGAGAAAATTACACATTTGGTCCCTGCAGTTTGAAAAATGATAAAATTGGTCCTCGGGGTTTCAAATTTTGGAAAATTGAAATTATGGTCCTTGGTTATTATTATATGGCAGGTTTAGTCCTTGGTTACGACTTTGGAAAGTTGTCACTTCAGGTCCTCCAAATTGAGCAAAATACAAAATGGTCCTTGTGAAGTTATGTCTACAAAACCAAACGGACACCCTTAATATTACTACTCCCACCCAAATCCAAACTTAAAACAGCCCACCCCTTTTTGTGATTCAGCCCACCAAAGCCCATCCACTCAAACAGCCCACCCATCACTCCCCTTTTAATAATAAAAAACCCCTGGTCAAACTTTGACCTTGACCTTTGACTTCATCCCCTCCCAAACTCCCCCGTGACCCTGCTACCCTGCTACACCCTTCATCATTACCACCCACTCAACACTCAACCATCATAACCCCTATCCCTCCTACACTCCTCCAAACACTTCACTCCAAAAAAACACCCCTCTGGCACAAGTTATCAAAAGGAAAACGTCAAAAAACCATTTGGGCGCCAAAATAATCAAACGGCCAAGATTGCTTCTTTTGATCCTATGGTTGGTTTTGCAGCTGGGAAAGAGACAAACGAACCTCCCAAACCCTAATTTGAAGAGATAAAAGGAAGGAAGAGGCTATGGAAGCAGTGTTGGTTTTTTCTAGTGTAATTTTTAACTTAAGTTTTTATTTATGTCAAGAATATTGTAATTTTAAATTCCAGTCAAGTCTTTAGTTTGTAATTGGTTTACCTTCAATTAATATAAGTCTTCAATTCTGTTTCTAAAACTATTATCTCATTTTCAGTTTGCTTAGGTTAATATGCAAGTTTCTTTATACGTATGGTGTAAACTCAAAAGTTTGTGTTTGGTAGTTATATAAGCTTATTCAAACCTCTTATAAGCTTTCCCAAGATTTCTAAACATCTTACATAGCTTCCATTTAAAATACAAAAAAAAGATTGCAAAAACTAAATTCAAACTGAAAAATCTAAAAAGTATCACAGAAAAAGAAAGAATCAAGAAGCCAATGGAACAAGGGATGTCTTGGGTATTAGAACTTCATGGGAAGTACTAGGTTGGTTGGAATTGTCTATGGTACATCAGTTTATGCAGGATTGCACACTGTTAGCCTATTTCATTTTTTTCATATTCTATTTGTCATAGCTTATATTCTGCTTATGTTTATTTATTTTTACTATTTCTGAGTTGGGAAGTATATGGTGAAATCAATAGTTTGTTAATTAGTTTAGATAGTTGCTCACAATTTCATTTTGAACTGTCAACATTAGTTTGTTTAGTTATAACACAATTTAGAGTTGATTTCTGTCAAAAGTTAGCTTCATTAGCTTTCAAATAGCTTATTGGATAATCCAGAATAAGTGGAATTGCTTAAATCAGTTTTACACCCTCAAAATGCAAAACAGTTAAGCATTTAAGGGGTGTTTGGATTAGCCTGTTACCCTGTGTTCCAGGGTTTGTTTGTTGTTAATTTCTGTTTGTACAAGTCATAACAGGTTTAAGTCAGTTAGTCAAGTCATAAAATTGGGTAATTTTAGTTCTAAAAGTCAATTTCACTAGTAAACTCCACTAATTACATGACTGTTAGTTATTTAAGTTGCACACCCACTCACATTGGTTCATTAGTTGGTATTTCATCTTAAATTCATCTCATGTTAGCTTATTTCAACATTCTCAGTCATGTAGGATGATTAGAACTTCATGAAAGTCAAATGGTTCACACATCTTAAAAAGTCAAATACCTGTTTCAGTGAAATTGCTAAATCTTTGGTGACCATTAATTAGCTTGATATAAGGAATTAGCACTTGAGCTTTTACAAGCTTGTTCTCTCCCAGCTTGTTGATTAGTAGTAATTTTTTCAGATTTTTTGTAATTTGTATAGTGGGTCTCACAGAGCCTCAAAGTGACCTGCAGGGGGACTGATTCCCCTGTGCACAGACCTTCACCACCACATCACCACCTTTGGTGGTTGATTGTGGCTACCATTGTGGTCCACTGAGCTTGTTTTTGCTTCCAAAATGTTCACAAGCTAGCAGGCTAGCTGTTTCAACCCAGCTTATGCCCTTAACACTTGTGGACCCCACCTGGTTTTGGTTTGAAAGACTTGTCCCCAAACTGTTTTAGCATAAGAAAATTTTGAGCTTATTGTTGTACTTATTGCTTACTCAGGTAGCTTATTTGGTTAAGTTTAGTTTAAAAGTGTCCAAGTAACTTAGTTGAACCTTAATTTACATCAGTGGACCCCACACAAGCTTATTTGAGCTTATTCCTTTGTTGGTCAAAGAAAGTCAAACTGTTTGGCTTTTTGGCTTAGCACACAGCTTATTTTTGAGTTCCACCAAAAGTTCCTTCACAAAAGTCTCTTATTTTGAATAGTTTAACAGGTTTGTAAAAGAAAAATTGGAAAAAGACAAAAATTAAGAAAGTGATAGCTTCTATTTAAGTCATTTTGGCTTATTTTTTGCTTATTCATAAGCACTTTTCATTTTTAAATTTTTCATAGGTTCCTTTTTAGTTAAAATAATTGTAGGAATTTTTTCAGATTTTTCCTTGTTTATTTATTATTTTTTATAATTAAATTTAGTTTAAATTAATTAAATAATTAGTTTTAATTAATATTAAATAATTAAAAAGTAAGAAAAATAGGTTTTCTGTTTTAAAATTAGTTTTATAATATTTTAGATTTTTCTAAATTTAATTTTCATTTTTCTAGGTAATTTTCATAATTAATTAATAATTAGTGTAATTTAGTTAATTAAAAAGTAATTATTAAATAGTAATCAATTAATAGTAATTAATTAAATAGTGTTAAAAATAATTTTAATTTTCTAAAAATTTTCTTAAGTCATTAGGATTGTAAAAATATAATTTTCACATTCGTAGGACTTTATTTGCTCACGTTTCACTTTTATTTTTTGCGCGTTCGCGTTTATTTTAAATTCAAACGCGCGTTTTTAGGTTTCACTTACGTTTTTAGATATCTGATCATCAGTAATTGTTCCATTAGTGTTTCTAAGCCATTCTCAATCATAATCTCGTTGTTTAATCATAATAACCAAATTCCTGATCCTTCTGTTAAATCACCCGATCACTTTAAACGTTTTTGAATACTATTGCTTACCTCGCTGGGACATAACGACCCGGGAATACACTGTACTCCTTGGTTAGTTGGTTCTAGATGTTTGACTTGGTTGACCATCCCCTGTTCAACTTAGTTGACCGTTCAGGACCAATCAATATTTGGCGCCGCTGCCGGGGAGATAGCTGCGTAATCAAAACGTTTTTTAGAGATTAGTGGTTTTTCATTCGTCACTGTATAAACACCACCAATTTTTTGTAAATCTTAATCATAAAACAAAAACATCATTAACACTTTTCCTAAAGTGTTAACAACACCAAAAAAAATCAAAAACAAACAAAACATATCGTTACGTTTTCTATATCGCGTTTCTTTTAAGGTGATTCTTAAAGAGATACAATTTTGGTAAACGAAACGATACCAAAAATATTGTCCAAAAGTTTTTAACCCATACACAAAAAAACCCAAAAAGATTTTCTTTCTTATTATACAAAATGTTTTTCAAAAACCCAAAAAAATTCACCTTTACCCTCCTACCCTTTTTGATTCTTCATCCCTTTACCTTCTATCATTTTGATTCTAACTTCTTCCACTTCTATTGTAATTGATTCTAATGGCATCTCTCGATGACAATTTCTTTGAACAATGGGCCTTTGAGAGCAAAATTGAAAAACTTATGGCCTTGTCAAAAATGTCGAGATGTCGTGTTGATTATGATGGACCTTCGATTCCTATTCCCTCTCCGGTGAGGGAAATGGAACAAGAAACCGGGGTGACAAAGGACCCTGTACTTCCCTCTGACGATGGAAGTGCTAAATACGTCCAACCTACGGTTATCCAAAAATCTAAGCTCACAATTGCTCCTAAACCGTCAAGAATTGATCCTAACCTTTCACGGTTTACGGTTAAAAGTTTGTCAAGCAAACGTACAGAGCTTAGGGCAGTGACTGAAAAGAACGACTTGCCCAATCTTCACATTTATCAAGAACAAAAACCCGAGACCATAACGGAAGTGGTGGAAATTCCTAGCTCTAAGAGCACACCACTTGTCCCACCTCCGGATTTTATTCCTTGTGTTGGTTATGGTGAGCCGCTTTTTGGTTTACCATGTCGTTGGTGTACATGCGAAAAATGTGGTAATGATATTCGAGACGGAAGTTGTTTGTTTCGTGGTTCGAGGGATTCATTTGCTTATGATCCTAATCAGAACTCATTCTACGACTCTCCAAATTTTTTAAACTACCATCACATTCATACGAGCAAGAATCATATTATCCAAATCACAATGATGCTTCATATCATAATACACCAAACATTTCTTGTGAGTATTGTGGAGGACCTCACCAAGGTTTTGATTGTCAAAATAGTCAAAATTTTGGTTACAACCAATATCCATACAACTCACCAAACCCGACTCAACAGTTTAACTGTTGTGAGTACTGTGGTGGCCCACACTACAGTTCTAATTGTCAATCGGGCAACACGCTTTTCTATGAGCAGTTTCCTGATAACAATTATGACTCTAGCACATACGACTCACAGCCACATCAGTCTTACTGTTGTGAATACTGTGGAGGTCCTCACTCTAGCTCGGATTGTCAAACAGGGAATCCATTTCCTTGCAACAATTACGACTATTCGTTTCAAGACCAACCTCCACAGTACCAATTGACTCAAGCAACTCCTCATGAAACTCAACAAGACCTTTGTCTAAAGGCTCTTGAAGCATTGAAAGAATTTAAGGAGGGGTTGGCTACTACATCGTTTCAAGAATCTCGTGAAAAATCAATGGCAGAATTACTTGCTGAAGAACGAGATGCTAGAAACGAAATGAGCATGGAAGAATTACTTGCTGAGCAAAGAGCAGCTAAAATACGTGCCAATCTTCGCTATGCTGCTCTTTATGATGATGATGATGACAGTGATGATGATGAAGATAACATTGTCATTATTCAAAAAGATTCATCAGATTCATCTGTTGTGATTCCTTCCATGGATAACCAGGGAGAAAATAATGTGACAGAGTCACTAGCCGTTGATCAAATAGAACTTGGAAATTCCATAATTGCTAGTACTTCTAAACTCCCTCAGTCTATCGATAGCACACCCGAAGTTCACACTCACTCTCTGAATATGGGGGATGAGCATCTTAGCACTGTTCCTGAAAAGGAAGCGGACGAATTCATAAAGTCTAGTGTTGAGAACCTTGTCCCAATCCCAGGAGAGTCACAGGGAACTTTTGATCATGTGTGTGATTTCCTTTCCCCTCCTGAAAATCCAAATGATCAAATGGAGACTGTCTCTGGTTCCAGTGATGATTGTTTATCTTATGGAGACATTGAGTATGTTGATGCATCCCTTCCCCACTCTAATGTTGACTTTCTTCTCGAGGAGTTCGCCGATGAACTCACTCACACCAATCCACTTCCATCGGGATGTGATGATGATCTCTTTGATTTCAAAGATGATATGGAAGAAGTCGAAGCATTCCTTGCCCTAGATAGTTCAACTTCGTATGAAGTTGATGATAACTATCTTGATTCTGAGGGGGATATTCTTTTCCTTGAAAGCTTATTGAATGATGATCCATTACTCAATTCTTATCTCAACACCGGGCTTAGTGATTCACCCACTGATGAAAATTCTTTACCTTATGGAGACATCAGTGATGTTGATGAAATTCCTTCTGAGCCCATCATTGATCACCTTATCATGACTCCTCCGGAGTATGATGGCAAGAAACATCATGATCGGGGGGAAAGATTCTCAATCATGAGAATTTGTATTTCTATGACAAATTATCCCACCCTCCCTCCCGGGATGTTTTCTAGCCCTAAGAGCTTACCCGACAAAATTCAAATTCAGGAAACTAAACCTGATCTTGAGGATGAGCATCCTTTCATGATTATTCTCATGACTTTCTCGGTGCCTTCCTCTCTTCTTCACTCCTTCGGGAATGAAGATACCATCTTTGATCCCGGCATTTTCATTTATCATTATCTTGAGTCGGGATTATATCTCATCGGTGTGGAACTTTCACATGCTTCAAATGTTTGTCCAAACATCTTGAATGAAAGTCCGATTGAGATTGTCTCTTCCACATCATGCTTCCCCAAGGACAAATGAATTCGGGGTCGAGTCAAGCTAGCGACTCGGTAAACAAAAACAGTAGCATGTACTTAGGGTTTTCACCCTAAGTGTGGGGGAGTTACCCCCACTGTGGTTACAAATAAAGTGAAAAAATGTGTTTTCCACATTTAGCTTGTAATGTTGCCCTTTTACGTTCAAAGAGTCGGCATAATAGCCGGGACTTTGAATATTGAGGACAATATTCAATTCTAAGTGTGGGGGTGTTAGAAATGAAGCTGAGCGATATTTACGTGAATTGGAGTAGACAACTAGAATGCATAAAGTGCAGGGACTACTAATGTAATATTGTAAAAGTTGTCTTTTGTAAGGGTTGTAAGGCCTATAAATACCTCTCAAGGCTTCACTTGAGAGGTGTGGGTGTGCAACATAATAATAATAAGAAAAACATCTTTGTGTCACCTCACCTTCTCTCTACTTTCTCTCTCCAGAAACATGGCGTATTTTGATCAACCTCGTCCTCCTGAAGGTGAATCTTGGGTTCTACAGGGGGGGAAAATTCTAGCGAATTTTATCACATTTTACTATCTAGTACCCCCGTTTTTGGCCAAAATTTCAAAAAATTTTCACTTGAGCTTCAAAATTTTCGTGGTTATCAGTCCACCTTGTCTAACCGACAAAAGGATTGGCTAGTCCAGGAGCAAACGGCTCTTGGTAAAGACATCTCAAATCCGTTGATGGCTTGCAATTTGCCCAAAATTGTATGGTAAATCAACTCGCCATATCCCAAAAAGTGAATGAGTTGGCTAGCCCGCAAGATTATGGCTTGTGGTAAAGGCAGTGGAAAAACCATAATTGGTAATCAGCTCACCAAGATGTTGACTATTCCATCAAGAGTTGGCTAGTCCAGAAGCAAACGGCTTTTGGTAAAAACGAATCAAATCCGTTGACAGCTGGTGGTTTGCTCAAAATCAAATGGTTATCAGGTGGACCACAGTTCTTACTCGAACTGATACATTTGGCTACTCCAGAAGTAATGGCCTTTGGTAAAGAGTTTCAAATCCATTAAATTTTCTCAAAAGATTGCTAGGGACTAGCAATAGTTTAGTGTGGGGGACTGATGAGTGTGTAAATACTCATCATTTTTATCGTATCTGAACTGCCAAAATATCCAAAAACACTCAGAAACGCATCAAAATACAGAGATTATCCCAAAAGTGTGTTTTATATGTTTTAGATGCAAAATGTTTAAAAACAAATGAAAAACGAACAAAGTTTGCACAATTGGCAGTTTCAGTCCCTCAAGTTTCAAAAATTGACAAAACTAGTCCCTGGAAGTTTGAAATGAAAGAAAAGTCAACCCAAGTCCTTTGGAATTCAAAAATTGTCAAAACAAGTCCTTGGGAGAAAAGTTTGAGAAAATTACACGTTTGGTCCCTGCAGTTTGAAAAATGACAAAATTGGTCCTCAGGGTTTCAAAATTTGGAAAATTGAAATTATGGTCCTTGGTTATTATTATATGGCAGGTTTAGTCCTTGGTTACCACTTTGGAAAGTTGTCACTTCAGGTCTTCCAAATTGAGCAAAATACAAAATGGTCCTTGTGAAGTTATGTCTACAAAACCAAATGGACACCCTTAATATTACTACTCCCACCCAAATCCAAACTTAAAACAGCCCACCCCTTTTTGTGATTCAGCCCACCAAAGCCCATCTACTCCAACAGCCCACCCATCACTCCCCTTTTAATAATAAAAACCCCCCGGTCAAACTTTGACCTTGACCTTTGACTTCATCCCCTCCCAAACTCCCCCGTGACCCTCACACCCTTCATCATTACCACCCACTCAACACTCAACCATCATAACCCCTATCCCTCCTACACTCCTCCAAACACTTCACTCCAAAAAACACCCCTCTGGCACAAGTTATCAAAAGGAAAACATCAAAAAACCATTTGGGCGCCAAAATAATCAAACGGCCAAGATTGCTTCTTTTGACCCTATGGTTGGTTTTGCAGCTGGGAAAGAGACAAACGAACCTCCCAAACCCTAATTTGAATAGATAAAAGGAAGGAAGAGGCTATGGGAGCAGTGTTGGTTTTTTCTAGTGTAATTTTTAACTTAAGTTTTTATTTATGTCAAGAATATTGTAATTTTAAATTCCAGTCAAGTCTTTAGTTTGTAATTGGTTTACCTTCAATTAATATAAGTCTTTAATTCTGTTTCTAAAACTATTATCTCATTTTCAGTTTGCTTAGGTTAATATGCAAGTTTCTTTATACGTATGGTGTAAAATCAAAAGTTTGTGTTTGGTAGTTATATAAGCTTATTCAAACCTCTTATAAGCTTTCCAAAGCTTTCTAAACATCTTACTTAGCTTCCATTTAAAATACAAAAAAAAGATTGCAAAAACTAAATTCAAACTGAAAAATCTAAAAAGTATCACAGAAGAAGAAGGAATCAAGAAGCCAATGGAACAAGGGATGTCTTGGGTATTAGAACTTCATGGGAAGTACTAGGTTGGTTGGAATTGTTTATGGTACATCAGTTTATGCAGGATTGCACACTGTGAGCCTATTTCATTTTTTTCATATTCTATTTGTCATAGCTTATATTCTGCTTATGTTTGTTTATTTTTACTATTTCTGAGTTGGGAAGTAATAATATATGGTGAAATCAATAGTTTGTTAATTAGTTTAGATAGTTGCTCACAATTTCATTTTGAACTGTCAACATTAGTTTGTTTAGTTATAAAACAATTTAGAGTTGATTTCTGTCAAAAGTTAGCTTCATTAGCTTTCAAATAGCTTATTGGATAATCCAGAATAAGTGGAATTGCTTAAATCAGTTTTACACCTTAAAATGCAAAACAGTTAAGCATTTAAGGGGTGTTTGGATCAGCCTGTTACCCTGTGTTCCAGGGTTTGTTTGTTGTTAATTTCTGTTTGCACAAGTCATAACAGGTTTAAGTCAGTTAGTCAAGTCATAAAATTGGGTAGGTTTAGTTCTAAAAGTCAATTTCACTAGTAAACTCCACTCATTACATGACTGTTAGTTATTTAAGTTGCACACCCACTCACATTGGTTCATTAGTTGGTATTTCATCTTAAATTCATCTCATGTTAGCTTATTTCAACATTCTCAGTCATGTAGGTTGATTAGAACTTCATGAAAGTCAAATGGTTCACACATCTTAAAAAGTCAAATACCTGTTTCAGTGAAATTGCTAAATCTTTGGTGACCATTAATTAGCTTGATATAAGGAATTAGAACTTGAGCTTTTTCAAGCTTGTTCTCTCCCGGCTTGTTGATTAGTAGTAATTTTTTCAGATTTTTTGTAATTTGTATAGTGGGTCTCACAGAGCCTCAAAGTGACCTGCAGGGGGACTGATTCCCCTGTGCACAGACCTTCACCACCACATCACCACCTTTGGTGGTTGATTGTGGCTACCATTGTGGTCCACTGAGCTTGTTTTTGCTTCCAAAATGTTCACAAGCTATCAGGCTAGCTGTTTCAACCCAGCTTATGCCCTTAACACTTGTGGACCCCACCTGGTTTTGGTTTGAAAGACTTGTCCCCAAACTGTTTTAGCATAAGAAAATTTTGAGCTTATTGTTGTACTTATTGCTTACTCAGGTAGCTTATTTGATTAAGTTTAGTTTAAAAGTGTCCAAGTAACTTAGTTGAACCTTAATTTACATCAGTGGACCCCACACAAGCTTATTTGAGCTTATTCCTTTGTTGGTCAAAGAAAGTCAAACTGTTTGGCTTTTTGGCTTAGCACACAGCTTATTTTTGAGTTCCACCGAAAGTTCCTTCACAAAAGTCTCTTATTTTGAGTAGTTTAACAGGTTTGTAAAAGAAAAATTGGAAAAAGACAAAAATTAAGAAAGTGATAGCTTCTATTTAAGCCATTTTGGCTTATTTTCTGCTTATTCATAAGCACTTTTCATTTTTAAATTTTTCTTAGGTTCCTTTTTAGTTAAAATAATTTTAGGAATTTTTTCAGATTTTTACTTGTTCATTTAGTATTTTTTTATAATTAAATTTAGTTTAAATTAATTAAATAATTAGTTTTAATTAATATTAAATAATTAAAAAGTAAGAAAAATAGGTTTTCTGTTTTAAAATTAGTTTTATAATATTTTAGATTTTTCTAAATTTAGTTTTCATTTTTCTAGGTAATTTTTATAATTAATTAATAATTAGTGTAATTTAGTTAATTAAAAAGTAATTATTAAATAGTAATCAATTAATAGTAATTAATTAAATAGTGTTAAAAAGAATTTTAATTTTCTTAAAATTTTCTTAAGTCATTAGGATTGTAAAAATATAATTTTCACATTCGTAGGACTTTATTTGCTCATGTTTCACTTTTATTTTTTGCGCGTTCGCGTTTATTTTAAATTCAAACGCGCGTTTTTAGGTTTCACTTACGTTTTTAGATATCTGATCATCAGTAATTGTTCCATTAGTGTTTCTAAGCCATTCTCAATCATAATCTCGTAGTTTAATCATAATAACCAAATTCCTGATCCTTCTGTTAAATCACCCGATCACTTTAAACATTTTTGAATACTATTGCTTACCTCGCTGGGACATAACGACCCGGGAATACACTGTACTCCTTGGTTAGTTGGTTCTAGACGTTTGACTTGGTTGACCATCACCTGTTCAACTTAGTTGACCGTTCAGGACCAATCACATACAAATATAGGATACAATATATAATAAATTAAACATACCATGTATTTAAATTTATAATAATTGTTTAACATCCCTTATCCAAATACTAAATAGATCAATGCATGATAACTCTTGTTGATGAATTATGTCTCAAGTAATGACATTCATACTTGTTGACAAGACATAAATCATCCAACTTTGATCTATCGGAATTTTAAGAATACTTATTTCAAGAATTCAACTATAGAAATTCTTATATGTGCATACTCAAATATTTTGATAATGCCATATTTCATAAAATGTGTGACATCCTTAACCACCAATTTATGATAATCAAACTTTCAAACATTTTAAAGTTTGAAGTATTCTTATTCTCTTAATGTATAATGCAACTATGCTTTTAGTAAGCACAACTAGTTCATATAGCCAAGGATGAAATCCTTTCCATAACTAGTATTGATTGTCATCTCAATTTCATTAGCATAATTGTATGCAAACAACAATATGCTATTAAAACTTCCCGTAAACATTAATATCTATTGTGTAATGTTTGATGCCCTTCAAACTCTCAAGTTTGTTGGCTATGACAATTTTCACAACAATTGAAAAATTGTTCATCTATAGAATTTGGAAGCTATTCCAGATTTAGGATGTGATTCTATAATCAAACATATTCTTTTAGAATATTACACAAGTTATCTAATAACCTTTTACTTAGATATTAATATTGTCAAATCATCTTGTAATCAAGCATGATACAACAAAACATGATGTTCATGAAAAATCTTTGAGCCATACTTAGATTTTATTCATGTTATACATATCTATTTAGACTTTCTAAATAATATATCATGTTATATTAGATTCATTTACCGCACATGTTTCAACAATAAACATTCATTCCAAGGTTGTATGTCTTATTTTCTAAATCTTTAAAGTTTCATTCCAAACTAAGACTTAACTTTTAACTTACATGGAATGTTACCTTTTATATGTTCTACAACATATAGGATTTAAGAAATTAAACATAATACTCCCACTAGCTTTTAGGAATACTTAGAAATTATCTTATTTCAATTATAAATCAAAACATGAACTTAATAATTAAACATAAGAGTAATCTTCTAGATGCAGGCATTTATCCATCCATGGATTATTGCACTTTGTACACTTTCAAAGATTTATTTGAATTCATAAACTCCTTTTGATTACTTATCGTCCTCGCTCAAGAAAGAGTTTTTGATATTCCATTGTCAATTTCATAAATATGACAATCATAATCTTTATATATTTAATGTATTTAGAAAAGAATATTCAATCACAGTTAATTGCTTAAGTGTGATTAATAATCTTGTCATAAAACATGCATTAAATACATGCACAATATTGTCCATATGATTTCTATATAGAGATTTAAACCACAAGAGTTACCTAATCTTTGAAGAAACTCATCTTTATTTTCTAGTCTAACTATTAAGATAAACCACATTTCTAAAATTAATTATCTTTATGGACAGCATTTTAATCATTCATATCATGTATACTTTACCCAATTACATATTTGGTAATATATCATAATGATTATCAGGTTTACAATAATCCTGTAAATCATAGCTCTCAGCATATTAATCAAATATCTGAGATATTATGCTATTCTATGAATGATAATTCCATCATCTTGAGATTTAACATTTAAATGTCAAACTTTATTATCATGTTGAGATTTAACATTCAAATGTCAAACTTCATCATGATATTTACTAGTGTATTTTAGAAGATTATGTATCTTGTAATTTTATCTTTTAAAGATCAAAACTCCCACTTGCTTTTAGCAATTTTAAGACTATCTTTAAATACTTAGCAAATAAAGCAAAAATACAATATTCTCTTTTGGGATATTACAAATACATATTGACAGTTCCTGACTTTACTTTGTTAATAACCTCTTCATAAGAAGTTAAACAAATTTAGAACTTCAATTTAAGACTTAATGTGATTCATCACATTTATCACATTCCATCATATGATAATGTCTTATTAATCTTCTAGGTTGGAGTTTTATTAAATATGTCCAAGCCATACTCAATATTTTAACCTTGATAAATTTTGGAAGAAAAAAAGTCATAGTTATCTTTAATCAAACAATATAACAAGAGTTTGATTTTCCTAATTGAACATACCATAAACATTTGGTATTTCATTAGTATTAATATTTTAAGACAATCTAACAATATTTAAGATAACCATATTCCTCTTTTGGCTTGTCTATTTACCAACTAATGCATTTTAATGGTATAATAATTTTCAAGCCAATTACATGCTTTATAACACAAGTACTTTTTACAAAGTCACTTCATGTCAATGTCTTTACAAGAAAACATAAACTGTTATAATCCCACTATACGTTATAAGTTATTTAACAATTTAATAACTTCATGTATATGTCTTAATTAAAAAAAAAAAAAAACATAACAAGATAACGTCTTACTTTATTATAAGTCTTGTAACAATTAAAAGACTTTATTTTTATATCTTTACAATGAAACATAAACATGTTTAACTAAAGTAATTATGAACACCATCTTTTGGTTTCAATAAAAATTTCAAGTTAATTTATTACTTCATAATAATGTAAATAACATTATTTCTTCATTTATTTATGTCATTCAAAGAACACACAAATATTCAGATTGAAGTAGCATTCGATTACTTAATTAATTTATGACATTCCTTGAATTCATAAATATACTAATTAAAGTAGTCTTGATATCATATTGACACATGTTCTAATAGGAATCTAATTTAGAAACTGCAAATTCTCATAGTTCAATTACATCAGTTGATCTGCTAGTAATGAAATATGAAATTCACCTTGTTGTTGCAATCTAGCTAAGCTCTCACATAACATAAATTGTAACACCAAGTGTTTCTATGATTAGCTTAGTATAATTCATATTAGAACAGTATTCTCTTACCTTGTAGTCAAGAGAATCCATCGTATCTTTATGAGTTGTTTCTTGCACACATTAAAGATAACATTTCTCTCACTTGTGCATGGAACAACCTCATATATTTGATAAACAACATGCCATGCATTTGTTTATGTGATCAATATGATTGTGTCATAGATTTTAGCATAACTAGTAGTTGTAAAATAACAATGTCTAGTAAGAAAACGTACAAGACTTATTCTTAAAAGTATGATTGTCTACACTTGGAAAGTAATTATCTTTAGCTACCAAGATGTCAAAGCTTGTAACTCCCACTGAATTAAAGATCATTACAATAATTCCTTATTCAGTAATAAGTACACAATACTCCCACTGAATTTGACAACATTGTAAATGTTTCATATCCAGTGAAAGAAAATAGTGTGCTTTTAACTTTCCCACACCTTTGAATGTCCATACGTAACAATTACTTATGCACTAAAGAGTGTATCCTACTAAGTAAATGATGGACTATCCATCAAATGCGTTTAACTTGAAAAATTGGGCATGCAATTTCTTCCATAATAGGTCTACCATCCTACAATGTATGTAACACCTTTAAAATAGTTAAAACAACTAGTTTGTTTTTAAACATTTTGCGGTAATTATTCTAGATTCTAATTATAATAACTCATAAAATGTCATACATAATTTTCTGTTAACCAAATATCATATTTGTTACTAAGAATTTAATCACCGATTGAGGATGATAAAATCCCTATGGAAAATATTCGCAATTTTCTTAACTATTAAAAATTTGCTATGAGTTATATTAGAATTTAGACATATATAATATTCCTATTATCCTTTTCATAAAAAGAAATGGATTATGTCTCACTCTTCTTTCATAGAAAGGAGACTTCTTTTGTCTTTTAAGTAAATTATTCTTAATCAAATATTTGTTTGAAAACAGAACTAGATCAATTTACCAAAGCCCAAAGTGCGTTTACGGTTTGAACGTTGCATTAATACATTGAAACAAATTTCAAAATTCAATTTCAGTATTTTCGATAATTAGATCTTTAAGAAAATAAAATACCCATTGGTAAATATATTCATATAAACCATAGTATTTTCTTAAAGCTAGGATCCAAATTGACATAGTACCATTACATCAGTTGATCTGCTAGTAATGATAGTATTCAAAAAGGTAATTGTCAAACAATAATTGCCAATATCATATTGCAATTCCTAGATCATTATGGGATTTACATTCACAAAACCTTTGTAATGTAAGCATGTTTCCTCCCCATCTTAATGCCTTGAGTCCAAGATCTCACTTCCTACTCAATTTAAGTCGTCTAACTTAAAAAACTACAAACTCATAAATCCATCACATCAGTTGATCTGCTAGCAATGAATTTATGAAATTTACCTCTCCATTGCAATCTCGCCAAGTTCTCACATGACGTAAATTACAACTTCAAGTGTTCTTAATTAGATGGCATTCAACTTAATTTTATAAGGGTATTAAATTTTGACGTGCGATCAAAATAATGTATGAAGAATCATGCATACAACTTCATATCATTGGTTTTATAAAACAATTTTATTACCAATTCACTAAGAGTAAAATAGCAAAGTTTTGATTGAGGTATCGGGTTCACCAATTAAAGAATTACCAACAATTATCGTCCACTATATCGTACGTTTGCATAAGCCCTAAGGCTTAGTGTTTCGGATAATCATTATGGAATTGTGGTGAATTCACCCTTAAGATGACAGTGTACATGTAATGGTTGTTCGGTAAGTCTAATTTACACACAAACGAGCGTAAAGACAGAATGTTGTCTATCTAAGGCCACAATTTAATGCGAAGCCAACCTTATACCCATCTTGTAGTGTGTAAACTTCGGTCGAGCCTATTTAACCATTACGTACAAAAACATCAATCAACCAATCCTTTGAAATTTAAGCTCTTAAAACCAAAACAATTTCGCCATTTATTTAGTCTATATTATTTTTCTATTCAAAAATTACCCTTTTTCGTTTATAAACATGTCTCACATAATAATAAACAAAAAACAAGTAATACATAATAAAAAATAAACAACCAAATAAACATATACATAACATAACAATTAAATATGTATAAACATGTAGCCACATGCAAATTTTATTCAATAGTCTTATTAATAATCAAGTCTAGGTGTATAATGCATTTATTCAATTAAGGCTTTCTTCTTCAAAGGAAAACGAGCCACATACATCGATAAATCGATTGCGTAAGCCAAAACTAAACAAACACCACATAGCACATAATTGATTACTTAATATTGGAGTCTTCCCCAATTCGACATCTATTAACAAATTTACATGTTTCGATATAACTTAACAATTAATTCATATATCCAATTTAAACCATTTAAATTATCACATAATAAAATCCATGCAAATATGCACTTTTCATGGATTATGCTTAACAATTAACATATTGCACCAAGATCGTTTACTAAAACGCATAACAAATTACATGACATCCTAGGGTTTCTAATCATATTAAAAATCAAAACCAAAACCCTAAAACCCTAAAAGGTCTAAATCGACCCAATTAAAAAAAAATTAGGGTTAGGAATCAAAAAACCCTAAAAACATGTAACTAAACGAATCAATATTCAATTTTTATGCGTTTCGATAATTAATTACACATTATAACGGCTCTAGATGCCACTGTTGGAATTATAATATCATGACAATCATATAAAATAAACCAAACACATCAAGTGAGAATATGCGGAAGCGTTATAACAAGATCATATAACATGTAATTAATTAATCAATAATAAATAGTAAACGTACCTTTGTGATTCTAGCCCGAACAAGAATCAATATGCAATTTTCAACTTATGAACCCTAATTAGGGTTTATGTGGATTATAAGAATTACCCCTTACCTCTTTTGTAATTCAATCCAAGAATCAAACAACAGTGTGTTTGAATCGTGTTCTTGTACACACGTACTAATTCAAGTAAAAGTTTATGCAAGTAAATTAAACACAAAACCTTTTAAACTTATGAAAATCGAATCCCTAAGAAAGGAATTGAGTTGGATCGATTTAAGGGACAAGAGGAGAGAAAGAAAACACCTAGAATGTGTGTACAAGTTATGAGAAAAACAATAACCCATGAGGTGTTTATATACTAGTGAATACTTGGAGCTCAAGGCACAAAGGAGGTGGAGAAACCCCCTTGGCCGATCGGTTTTGGCATCCCCAAGGGATTCCGGAACCTTCTCTTGTTTCCAATTATTCACAAGTATTACTTTCCTAATCTTCGTCTAACGGTCGTTAGTCATTCTTCGTTAAATACTAACGGTCGTTACTAGTTTTGTGTTTATTAATAATTATATATAACATTTATAAATAATTATTCTTTTACTCTTCATACGTAAAGTGTGCAATCACACGATCTCGAATTCAATCCTAACATACGACTACTAAAATAATGTCCATAATCTAACAAATGTATCATAATTACAATGGCAACCGAAGGTTACAGAGCAGAAACTTTGACTACTATACTGCTCAGATTTGAGCATACCACTGACAAGAAAATTGACCTCCCAGTGCTTCTTAAAGAACATCATAGCTAGCTAATATTTGTCGTATAGTTAAAGACATCTTCAACAGTTGTTCACAACCCATGTTGGGCAACACCATACCAAAACTTACATTCGAATAATCAATTATCTTAACATTAAGAATATCCGGTAAAGAGTGCATCCATTCGAGCTAAAAAAATAAAAGCTAAATTAGTAAACATAATCAAATTTAAAACTCCGTAACTAAACATTTGCAATTCCAGTGCAAAATGACACTAGTAGATTTTCCCCTCTTTTGATTAAAAAATGTAAACTTGCATAAGTCGAAACATCTTCAGTGTCAGATGTTATCTTCGTTTTTGTTCTGCATTTAGTACAAGGTAATTGAATTTGCCCTTGTTTTCAGCCAATAAAGCCTTTCGACTTGAAAACAGAGCTAAAACATTTTGCATCCAAATTTGTGGAAGCTACAAGGGATTATGCATGCAACCAACAATATGCCATAAAGTGTTCAACTTGTAAATAACTGAATCCGCATTTGAGGTGAATGATAATACAATGGGCAAATGATCCTGAACTAAGGTCAAGGACACGAATAAAAACATCTTAACCCATGTTTTAAAACAGTATTTGAACAAAGAATACAAGAAGATATAGAAGTTGAAGAACAACTACATCTAGGAACCCTACAAATCTTTTATGATTGTTGTTGCCCTTTTTCTTTACTAGTGGGTTTCTTTGTAAGGAAGATTAGAATGACATAAATTGTTTCTTTTTTTAAGTAGACGAGAATAATGTACCTAATGCAATTCGATAATCATAATTGATACCTTTTTGGTAAATATTCAAT
Organism: Artemisia argyi; assembly: GCA_030686995.1. NCBI lineage: Eukaryota > Viridiplantae > Streptophyta > Magnoliopsida > Asterales > Asteraceae > Artemisia > Artemisia argyi. The sequence goes on along the minus strand of JARVZY010001831.1, from coordinate 24,858 downwards.
CCTTGATCACATTCCAACGAAGTTAAACAAAAATTGATCCGGGTATTCATATCTAGTTAAACTTATATTTCTGAAATTTGTTTTTTTGAGATTAGTTATTACTACGTATTATTTTTTTCACCACAATCATCAACATCATGAATGCCATCAGATCAGATGGGTAGTAATTTGGAGTTTCTATTCGACTGAATTATGTTGTATGGTTTAAAAATAGTGGTGGTGGTGGTGGTAGTAGTAGAGGGTGGTTGTGTTAGTTGTATGGTGGTAGAGGGTGGTGGTGGTGGCGGCTTCCAATAAAAAATAAATAAAAATAAAAAATAAAAAATAACGTAAATTGCAAATTAAGTCTCTAATAGCGGGGAAGAAGAAGAGGGTATATTAGTCATTTCGCATGCCACTAACGAGGAAAATAACGGGCGTTAGCAAAAAGTTGCTCTCGGTGTCTTTTTTGCAAAAAAATGAAACGTTAGTGGCGTTTTTGCATGCCTTTTTGTCTCGGTGTCATTTTTGCACTTTTGCAGAACGTCGGTGACTAAATTTTCAATTTACCCTTTTATTATTTTCCAACGTCAATTTTCCATTTTCAAAAAAACATAGCCATTATATTTATTTAGTAGCCGCTTTTCCTTTTAAAAAACTCATTCTCTCACTTTTTACCTTTTAAAAATCCTATAATTACTCTTTAAATCACTAAGTTTAATACAAACTTCCACCTTCAAATCTCAATAATATTCAACTTTATTTTTTACTTCCTAAGCTATTTGGAGACGATGATATACTGTGTCCACCCGACATAGAATGAAGAACGATCTTCAAACTCATTTGTTACTTCTACTTCACAAGACATTTTCCAAGAGATGTGGCAACAACAACTAGCGCTATACTGTGAGGCGAAGATGGAAGGAATAAGAAACGAGGCTAAGGCGATGGTACAGTTAATCAACGGTCAAGCAATAAACAAGCACATGAAAATGCTTGCAACAAGTACCGAGGGGATGGATCCGGTTGACGCGGCTAATATTGAGGAGGCCAAACATGAAATTCAAGTCAAAAATCGTCAAAACTAGTTTACTTTTATTTTTGTGGCTTTTAAAAAAAAATCATGTACTTTTTATTGTATGTTTATTTTATTATTAATGAAATTTTTTTACGTTTAGATTAATTTGTGTTTTTATTTGAATAAATTAAAAAAAAAATGTGAGGTAGGAGATCCCACAACTTGAGTGATAAGGGAGGCTATTTTTGGGCTGAGCTACATGTGAAAAGCTGACGTGATAACATTTTTTCTATAACACGAGCTTATTGCACAAAACCTCACCCAAGGCTTTAAGAGAATTTTTTTGAAATTCATAGAATTGGACACCTTGTACATAGGGGTAGACATGTGCCAAGCCGCTCATGAAAAGCTCACGATCAGATCGGTAAAAAGCTCTAACGAGCCGAGCCTAAACGAGCTCGAGCCTAAGTTGGAGCTCATTTATTAATCGAGCTCAAGCCCGAGCTTTACATACAAAGCTCCTTTGGGCTCGTGAGCCTAAACGAGCATATACGACGTTATGATATTTTAAGTATTAAACATATATACGAACTGAGCTCGAGCTTATTAACGAGCTTAATAAAGATATATTACGAGCCAAGCTCGAGCTCGAGCAATGCTTTAACTTTTTCATTGCCAAATTGTATAAACGAACCGAGCCCAAGTCTATATAACATACCACAAGCCGAGTTCAAGCTTAAAATTTAAGGCTCGAAACGAGCTGAGCTCGAGCTCGAGCTTTTTAAAACTTAAACGAGCCGAGCTCGAGCTCTGTCAGGCTCGGACTCTGTTTGGCTCATTTCCACCGCTACTTGTACATCATCCACAAATATTACCAGAATTTCAAAATGGACACAAAACTCAGCCACAAAAAAGCTACGCAGATTGACCTACTTACAAATTGGCATGCTTAGTCTTTTTATTAAAAAGTAAAATACGGGGACCCATCGCTCGACACGGGGGACCTAAAAACTGGTCGACCGGTGGTTGTGACAACTCAAAAAGGGTCGACCGACGGTTGGTGAGAGTTTTGTTTCTGTTTCCATGATTTATAGTGTTATAAGTTGGTAGCGTGAGTTTTGGTCAACAATTTCAACATAGCTCCGTGATTTGCGGTGATTTGCTTGAGTGGTGGTTGTTTTGCGCGGTGACCGTTCGCGGTGGTTGTTGTCGTGGTAGTGGTAGTTGTTTAGTGGTGGCGGGAGGCTCACGGTGAAGGTGGTGGTGTTCCTTGGTTTGAAGGTTCTCCAACAAGATAAGCGCTAAAATTTGTGGCATAAATTTTACAAATTTTTATCCATATATACACCAAATTTTACACATGTTACCAAAAAAATTAAGGATAAAAACCATGTTAGCCCACGAGTTGAGATCTATGAAGAACCTATACTTGTCATTGTAAATCTTCAAGCTACAAAAAAATACCATCGCGACGAGAATTAAATTATCTTTCTATAGATATGCATTGCTATATACTTTCGACGAATTTTTTTTTTTTAAATTTCCGCCCAGAAAAATTATATATTATTCGTAAAAATCACATATGATTTGATTTTTACAAATCACAGATGATTCTTACGAATCATATATGATTCATAAAAATCACATATGATTTGATTTTAACGAATCACATATAATTTTTACAAATCATATATGATTTTTCTGGGCAGAAATTTTGAAAAAAAAATGTTCGTCGAAACAAAAATTCGTCGAAAGTATATAACAATGCATATCAATAGAAAAATAATTTAATTCTCGTCGCGATGTTTTTTTTTTTCGCGTAATGATTAACGGTTTGCGAGATATTTAATTTTTAAAAGAAGAGTTAAAGTTTATTTATTTATTATTTTTTTTTTTGATAAAAAAGATTAGTGGCTAAAATTGTTTGATTGATTCTATGGTAAAACTTGATTATACACTATTCTTTTGGCATCATCCCACCCCCGCCCAAGAAGTCGAGCAAATGAAACCAAGACACCAAACCAGCAGCTAAAATGCAAATGACAGAAAAAATAAATAAATAAATAAGAAAACCGGTAAACAAGATACTGTACCACGAGATATTCTTTGTAGGTTATATTGAGTATTAAAGTAAAATTGGTAGAAAAATGGACATTCAAAGGGTAATTGAAAGCTAAGGATTTAGAAACAGGATATATATTAGTGCAAGACAACTAAAGCAAAAACCTATTATCACAACCTTTCTCCATAATTATCTCTCAAATATCGAAAAAGACTAAGAGGGAAGGGAGTAGTAACGCTAGAAAGCGTTATTGTCCTATGTGGCTTGATTTCAACGTGATAACGGCGTTGGAGGTTGTTTCCAGCATCGGGACATTGTAACGTACGTTGCTATAGCAATGTGTGTTGTAACGCAAAAGAGAAAAAAATGGTGTTATTAGGTGTTATGATTTCATAGTGTTTTTTTTTTTTTTTTGTGTTATTTTATTTGATGTTAAGATTATGTGGCGCTGAGGTGACACTGAGTTATGCGATAACTCAAGTTATTATTCCCTAGGCTCTAAAAGCCTTTTACAATGTAGACTATCCAATTAAAGCATTTTACAAAAAAGGCAAGTCAAAACGCGAAGGTTGGTCCACGTGCCTCTACAATTACATTACAAAAACTAATCATTAACGTTTCTTCTTGCTTCTCTTTGCAGCACCAGACTTTGATGGAGTAGCCACCAGGTACACAAACAAAACCACAATGGAGATGACAGACACCAAAAAGCCATATTTAGCCAAAAACTTCTGCAAATTTAGATAACAAAAACATAAATATGGATGCTTACAATAGACATATTTCAGATCCACTACAAACATATTATATCATATTTCCCAAGAAACAATAACCACAACACAAATAGATCGGAAAAAGAAACACATTGATCATAATAGTATCTCATACCTTAGCCTGAAAGGATGGCATCCATTAAGCACAATACATGCAAAAGAACACAAAAATACATTATCAGTTGAAAGATCAATACATATCTATAAAGGTTTTATCATTTTCCTTTTTAAAACAAGTTTATTATGTTATTTCTACCAGTAATACAAAACTTATGAGACCAAGAGTACCCTCACGAGGCTTGTCTGATAGGATTTCTAGAGGTAAAAGTGGGGTTGAATATGCCTCCTGAAGAAAGAAAATAAAAAGTCAAAATACTTTTTTCACATTTGACTCCAACTCAAAGGTGTGTGATAGAACAGCACCACTGATGGCAGAAAGAAGTGAAATATACGAGAATTAGCTCAACAAAAGATTTTTTTTTTTTTTTTTTTTTTTTTTTTTTTTTACTGAAGTAAACTATTTCAGGATGGAATGCGATACATACACATCAAGTCTTTCCCAAGATGTTGATGTGTTTCCAAAGATGAGGTTGAATTTCTCAGGAGTCCAGCCATCATCAGTAAGACTAACATCATATGCGGTCCTGAATAAAAAAGATGATGAAATTGTAAGATTCTGCAACAGGAAGTTTAATATAATTATTAGAAGTAACCAAACTGATAGCCTTACTCCTAACGCTTGATGTCATAGTTGCAGAACAAAAAATAGATTAGTTATATGAACAGTAACTATTTCACTAGTTAAGTTTTTGAAACGGCAGTACTTCACTAGTTGATTAGTATCAATGCGGTTTACAGGTGTGATTATTTCAGCAACGACATTTAAGTCAAGACTCCATGATGTGAATTTTATCATGAACGACTGAAAAATATTAAATTTTTATATAGTTTCATGCCAAAGAATTGTTGGGAATTGAGATTTAAGAATGATTAAGCAAAAACTTTCACAGCATCTCATAATATATTTACTAAAAGAAAACATTGCCTTGTTAAAAAAACTATTGTAGTTTATCATTGTGGATTATTATCTAGCCAGAAGATTAATAGCTTGTTAAGAACAAATTAAATATAGCCCAGTTAATTTCATTATATGCCAGAAACAATTATATGTATTTAGTACTTATTATATGGGTCAAAATAGAAGGCTGAAATAGGTCATGGTTTGGACCAAAGGTCACCAAACCAAACAGCCGTTTAGATTAGCAGTTATAGGATAAGTTAGTTATGTCAGTTGTTAGCAGTTATGTTAGGTATGACAGTTATGTGTCCAAAAGACACAATGGTTCATGTATAACTGTCTTATGTCGTTTCATTTAGTATTTATATGTTGTAAAGTGTGTTAGAGTTTGTGGATAAATATTAATAATTACATGACTAGAATCGAACTCGAGACCTCGGGATTACACACGTTACGAATGAGTATCAAACAATAAATAATTAATGTATATTAAATGTTATGTATATATATTTATTATTTGGACACAAGAAAAGGACTAATGATCGTTAGTTGTTAATGGTATAGACTAACTATCATTAAATGTCAAGTTAAAGGACTAGAATGTAAAATATAGCCGAGAAGGATCCGGAAGGACTCCTTGGGCCTTATGGCCGGTCGACCTATGGGTGGGGAAACCCATTCATACTCAAACTTGGACACCAAGTTTGCATGGCTATATATACAAATACAAGGGTTCATTGTTTGGCTAACTTTTGTACACACACTAAACTCTAAAGTGTTTTTCTTCCTTTCCTTGCTCCTAAACCATTCGATCAACACCCCTTAGGGTTGTTAGTCGAATTTTGTTGAAACAAAATTAGTCTTGTGTTTTTACTAGCATAAACTTGATACGGTTTAATTCGTGTGTACAAGAACGAGGTAATTACTCACTATATTAATTATCAAGGGATCGATTAACAAAACGGTAAGGGGTTAATCATTGATCCATATAAACCCTAATTAGGGTTCATCACATGTTCAAGATTATTAATTGATTCTTGTTTTGCTAGACTCACTAAAGGTACGTTCCTATTTAATTTATGTTAATCTTTTATATGTTATAGATGTTCCTACGCTTCCGCATATGTGTTTACCTATTTATATGATTGTCATGATACTAATATTTTAACAGTGGTATCACGAGCTTGCTATAACATGTAATTGATTAAATAAAACACATAAAAAACGAATTTTGATTGTTTTAGATACATGTTAGGTTGTTTTATAGATCTAGGGTTCTTTAAATTTCCTAAACCCTAAAAATTTGGGGGGGGGGGGGGGGGGGGAGGTCGATTACCTCTTTATCCAAATTAGGGTTTGTGGTTTTTAATAGTAATTGGATTAGAAACCCTAGGTTGACTACATGTTTATGTGTTATTTGGGCGTATCCTATAACCTAATTGGTAATTGTTATGCTTTGATCCGTGACGAAACATGCATGTTAGTCATGGGTTATTAATTGTTTTTAATTGTTAAGCTTTGTCACATGTTTTTTAGATAGATCTTATATTGGGGAATACCCCATAATTATTAAAATCAATTTATGTGCTATGTGGTATGTGATTGACTTTGGCCTACGCAATTTATTCGTCAATGTATGTGGTTCACTTCCTTCAAGAAGGGAAGGCCTTAGTTGATTATATGCATATTGAAACCTAGAATTGATTTTATTAGGATCTTTTCTAATCAAGAATGCATGTGGCTAATTATTTCACCTTATAATTGTTATGTTTATTAGTTGCTTAATTTATCTTTAACTACTTGTTTTATTATTTTGTTTTGTTGGACACGTTGTAAGCAATAAAAGGGTAATTTTTATAAAGAAAATTAAATGGACTAATAATGGTGAAACCTTAAAGTGATAAAGATTGAATCTTGTGGTGTCTTATGTGCCAACAAAGGTTCGCTTCGCACGGTAATTCGCTCCAAGGCGAGACTAGCAAGATTCATACTTTGTTACATGTTTTAAAATTTAATCCATAAACTTTTGCTTGATTGATGTTTTGTACACATGGTTTTAAAAGTAACTCCTTTAACACAAATTCATAGTCGTGGTAAGAAGGCTTGGAAAGAGCCTTAGAGTCTGCCTTGGTTATCACACTTACGAATATGTCTTAAACGATTTTCTTTTAAATTCATTCTTGTACAAAATCATCTTAAGGTATTTTACCTCAAGTAAAACTTTTTGTATTAATCTTAAGAATTGGTAATAAAAAGGTTTTGAAAACTTATGTTATAAAGATGAGTGCATGCATCTTTATACATGTTTTGATTTTAACATCAAAAATTTATACCCTTAAAATTTAAGTTACATGCTATCTAACTATAAGAAACACTTGAAGTTATTATTTAGTAAACGTGAGACGCAGACTAAACTTTAATGACACGGTAAATTTCCAAGTGTGCGTGATGAGGCGAAAAATGATCCGTTTTTAGGGGGTCATTTAAGCCGGAATTCGAATTTATTTGATCAAATATTGCCCTAAATCGTTCCTTTTGTGATTTTAGGTACTTTGGGAGTGAAATCTGGAAAAGGAAGCAATTCGGACGTTTTTGGAGCATAAAAGTGAAGAAAACGCCAAAGTCTTAATTTTCCATGCTGGGAATAGTAGGTGACGGCGTCAAGAGCAACTTCCTGACGGCGTCAAGAGCAAAATTCCATGACGATCCAGAAGAGATTTGACGGCGTCATGAAGGTAGGGCGTCAAGAGTAAAAGTCATGACGGCTTGGAAATGATTAAGTCTTGACGGCGTCAAATGTAGATCTAGGCAGTCCGAGATTAGTTTTGGCGGCGAGGTGACGGCGTCACAAGCTTTGTCTTGACGCCGTCAGACCCCTTTTCCTATATATAGTTTTCTAATTTTTACACATAAAAAGAGAGAAGTTTTGGGAGAAACCCTAAGTACGATTTTGGTGTAACTTTACAGGTTTTTCAAGGGTTCCAACCCCTTGATACCTTGCATGTTTAATCAAGATAAGTGTTCTTCTAATTCAATCAATATGTCTATGTGTTGGTTGTCTATATCTTGTTCTTGTCTTAATTCCATCATGCTAGGCTGGATCTATCTTGTGTTTGCTTAGATCTAATGAAACCTAGATGTTTATTATGTGTTGATTACTTGTTTATTCTTGTCTTGGATGAATGATTTATATGTTAGGCTTAAGAAAACTGGCAGATCTCCAATTGGTAACATGCTTGAACGTCTTAAGAAACATGAACCGACGCGCACTAGGTCTTTATTGGTTGTATTTAATGCATGAGCCACTGTTTACAATCCCTATAGTTGTGCTGGGCATGGTGTAGGAGGAGATAAGAGCTCATAGAATTGGGGAGTTAAGTGTGCCACCCCATGAATGGTATTAAGGAATACGATCCGTCATCCATGCAATTATAACAAGTAATTAATGTGTAAAAGATGTCTAGGGAGTAATGAAATCTAAGTAAACACATTTTCTCCAATTACTGCTCACAACTTTAGTATAAATTAGTTTATTTTCATTTTTAGTATTTTATTTTGATTGCATCTTAGTATTGGGTTAGTTGAATAGCAACTAATTCCGCTCAAATCCTTCAACCCAGAGATTTTAACTTGCTTTTCATAAAATATAAAAATACAAAAAAGAATCTTCCCTCACCTTTAGAACTAGTATTTAGGTTTTCTAATCCTAGCGACACTATTCCTAGCTGAACGGTCAATCCCCCGGTACTTGTCACTATACTATACTACAACGATCAGGTACACTGCCTGGTGGGGGTTGTAAGCTTCTCAAGATCCCTTGAGAGGTAAAGCCTGGTGCGATTCCCACGTACATCAAGTTTTTGGCGCCGCAGCCCGGGGAATAGTTATTGTCTAGGTTAGAATTTCTTTGTATTAGGTCTACTTGCTAGATTCCTTTCTAGCAAGATTTTATTTTTATTTTTAGGTTTTCTTTAGTCTATCTTAGTTCTTTGTGTCTTTGTTCGTAACTCTTCACCACCCAACATCATGGAAGGTGGTAACATCTTTGAACCCGTCATCCCACCACAACAAAAACCACCATTAGAATCCCTTAGGCCCCGAACCTTAGGAGAGTATTCCCGACCTAGCCACCAAGGCTACCGAAACACCATTGAGCTCACCGGAGCCAATGTGACCCCCTTGCGATCCGACACCATCCGGTTGGTGCAAAGCGGATGTGCATTCCATGGACTTCGTTCCGAAGATCCAAACCAACATCTTAAGGACTTTCTCAAAATCGTAGATTCCATAGACGTAGGTGTTGAAACTAGAGAGACTACCCGTTTACGCCTATTCCAATTCTCTCTACGGGATCAAGCTAGTCAATGTCTTGAGCGTTTACCCGCGGGATCCATCACCACATGGGATGATCTCACCACTCGTTTCCTTGCTCAATTTTTCCCACCGGGGAGAACTACTAAGCTTAGAAATGACATCTTGATGTTCCAACAACGTCAAAATGAATCTCTTTATGAAGCATGGACTCGTTTCAAGGACTTACTCCAAAAAGTCCCTCATCATGGCATAGATCTTTGGCTCCAAGTCCAAATTTTTTATGACTATATCGACATCTCCACGAGGCGAGCCATTGACCAATCGGCCGGTGGTAAGCTACGTGATCTTAGTGCGGAACAATCATGGGAACTCATAGAAGATCTTACTCTCTATGACAACGAAAGTTAGAATGATCCCCGTGATTTGAACAAAACGGTCAAGGCAATATCTTTGCCTTCGAACAACTCTAGCACTCCCGACCGTAGGATCATGGAACTTGAGGACCAAGTCAAGTTTCTTATGAAATCTTACGAAGCTCCTAAGCCTTCAAGTCAAGTGAACAAAATCACTTCTTCATGCGAATTATGTAGTGGTCCCCATGACACTCGTGATTGTGTGGAACTCCCCGGAACAGCTTTTGCGGACTACGCATCCTCGCGTACCGACGAAGCGGGAAATAAGTGGTACACTTTCAAGCCCGAGCCAAACACTTACGGTGATTCATACAACCCCTCTTGGAAAAATCACCCAAACCTTAGGTGGAAACAAAATCAACCCAATTCTTCCAATCCGCCTAATCGTTACCAACCTAACGGTCCACCATCCAACCGTACTTTCAACAACAATCCTTCTAACAACTATGGTAGTACCAACAATCTTGAAGGGTTGATGTCAAAGTTCATGGCATCTCAAGAAGCTCGCATAGCTAGGTTTGAAACCGAATTCAACCAACAACAAACGGAGATGACCAATAAAATTGACAACTTGTTGAAAGCCCTCAACAACCAAGCGTTAATCACACCTAGGAAGGACACTAGGGACACCAATAGTGGAATCCAAATTAAGGATCCCTCATCATCCAAACATGTCCACTTTGTCAATGTTGTCACCATTAAGCCGATAGATAAGGAGATAGAGGAGAGTGACAAGGATGAAGTTAGAGTAGAAGCCGAGATTAAGGATGAGAGTAGGGAAGTTGAGGTTAACAAGGAAGAGGAATTAGAGAAGGTAGAGCCTATCAAAAAATACTTTGATAAGTTGCCCACCGAGGAAGAACGGGAGTACCATAAGGATTTATTCGATAGTCCCGAGAGACCATATATCTTTGGCACACCCCTTATCAAAATGGGAGACCCCTCTAACATTAACATCCCATGCAATATCGGGCACATGCATATATGGAAAGCTTACATCGACCCTAGATCCCCCGTGAACATCATGACTAGGACTTATTACAATTGGGTGATGAAAAAGCAACTTAATTTTAGGATGATGCCCAACAAGAATCTGATAAGTAATTTTGCAGGAAGAGTGAAGGGATTGCATGTGATTATAGGGAATCTCACTTATGAGATCGATTTTATGATAGTAGAAGACACTCGTCCGGTGATAGATGCTTGCTTAAGCCAAATAATATTTGGAAAACCATTTGTTGAAGCCACTAGGATGAGTTATGATCCGACTTTAGGGATAGTTAGATTCAAGGAAGAGAATGATGAGGTTGCCTATCAAATGCCCTACAAGATTGAACAATACCGCCTTCTCTCTAATTTTGAAAAAGAACACAAGCAAGCGGCTTATTATAGGAATGAGGAGGATAGACGTAGAGGAGTAGAATATGTAAAGAATAGGATGCTTGGTTTCTATAAAGAATGCTTACAACTAGGTCCGGAATACAAAACTGGTTTAGAAGACGACCTAGAGAGTGAAACCAATGATGAGGTCACGTAGTAACCCATGACCTTGAGTCTAGCTACAAGACTCGTAAATAAAGAAAAGCGCTTCTTGGGAGGCAACCCATGTTTTGTGTGATTTTATTTGTTTGTTTGTTATTTGCTTCCGTATGCATGCTTAGTTTTTATTGTTGGTTGATCATGTTTCTAAATTAAAAAGTGGAAATACTTTACTTTGTTGTTTAGCCTAGTCTTAACTCCACCTAAAAGTATTTTTGCAAAAGATAAGTGTAAGGGGAAACCCCAAATATGTTTTTAAGAAACAAACCGATCATGATTCTCTACAATATTAAATGAACATGTATATTTGTATTTGTTAGAGTCAAATGCTTATATTGAGTCATAATGAAGTTTTGCAGGATTTTCCAGGAAGTAGGACCAAGTTTTTCCAGAAATTTTCCAGAAACTTAACATAAGAATTTCTGCAGGTCAATTCTAACGGCGTCAGGAGTTTACTCTTGACGGCGTCAGGTGTAAAAATCTGGAAATTTTACCGGTTTTGTTTTTCTAACGGAGTCTTATGGTTTTTGTGAATTATTAAGTTTTATAATCTCCAGGAGATCTGCAAACTTCATTCCACAAGCATTATATCTTATTTTGTTTCCTAGGATTTAGTAACTTATATAGGATGTCGCCGATTTTACGCGAGGTTGTCTTGTCTATTTTGTTAGGTTTTACAGGTTATGTATGACAAGAAGATGATTTATATTCTGGATGGGAAGCCTTGATTGTTCATTTTCTTGGAGGAAGATTTAACCTGGCCACCTAATTATCCATACCGAGCGAATCAGGGGAGTATTTGATTTCATTCTCTTTACTTTTTCACTTTTACATTCTTTACTTGAACATTGGGGACAATGTTCATCTTAAGTGTAAGGGGAGGGTAAAAAGATGATACCTTACATATGCACTTTCGCTTGAGTTTGTTTTGTTCAATGGTAGTTGTCTAATAAAACTATGATAAATACTTGTTAGTGTAATTTTAGTGCCAAATTTAAAATTTTTTACAACATTTAGGAGTGAAACTTTAGCCATAGCAAGCGTCTCATGGATAGGAGATTGTATGATTAGCACATAACCGTATATTCAGAAAAATTTTCCACCCAAATATGTGAGGTTCGCCTTTAGATTTGATAGAAAAAGCATTTACTATTAGTGCTTATGAGTGTACCGGTAGCATTTAGATTCTAGAACTTGCATTAGTGATGCATCCCGAGACCGCTAGTGAGACTACATTCGTGTGGTAGGATTTACTACATGATAAGAGGCATTAGGATCACCCTTGTGTTAAACCCGTATTATAATTACTTGACCATTTAAGTCATATTACTTGGCTAGTTAAGTCAACTAATTTTTTCCACACCCTTAGCGTTGTACTCATTTTTAGTACACGAAACCCCTAGTACACCCCTCCGAGCCTATCTTTTCGTTTCTAACTTTAAGCATCTTACTTAAAGGAAGAATTTGTTACACCCCACTTAAATGTACAACCAAATCGCCTTAGCCTTCCGTGTATGCGCTCATTTTTAGTGCATTATTGTTATTTGTTTGAACCCTAAGTTAACTATCTAATTGATTACATGGTTGCTAAGTCGAGTCATGTCCTTGTACATATTGTTTTGGGACGATTGGGACGGGTAAGTACTTATTTTGTGGTTTAATGGGGAAGAACATCATTTATTACCCCCATACGTACGTTAATCTTAAAAGTGCTCCAAGTGTTTTGATTTTCTTAATTCGAGTCATTAGTTTAGTTGATTGTAAAGTATGTAAAGATTCAAGTGTAAGGGGAATTACCATTCCCTATGATGTATTATTTTGGATGGTAGGGTAAGAGTGTATGCACAAAAAAAAACAAAAAAAAAAATAGAAAAAGAAAAGAGAAAAAACATACGGACTACCATCCCTTTTTATTCTATGTTTATTTTATGTTTTTGTTATTTTTCATTTATTAGCTTAAGTCGAGTCTAGTCTTGGCTTAGCAACGCCACATTGTACATGTAATTAACCAAGATTGTTAACTCGCCACCAGAAAAACTTCCTTTATCCAACAAAACCGTGTATTTCATATCCCTACACCTAACGTTACAACCCTTTAAAAGACCTCTTTGATAGTTTATCCTAGGTGCTTACGCCATGTGGTGGAGGTTTGATCTTTTCCCAAGCCTATGGTAATCTATTTTGCTATGACAGGTAGTGAGAGATATCTTCCGTTTCTATTTTGTAATTTATACTTTATTACACCCGAGAGATGTGAGTATCTAAACACTATTTGTGAGGTGCTTGTGTATGACCTCCGTGCTTGTCTATTGGTCTTTAGTGGAACGATTATTTGTTGTAATTACTTTTATATTAGTGTTAAATGACCCCTAACTTGTATTTTGAGTAGAATAAAAGCGTATTTGCTTGAGGACAAGCAAATCTCAAGTGTAAGGGTATATGATGAGGCGAAAAATGATCCGTTTTTAGGGGGTCATTTAAGCCGAAATTCGAATTTATTTGATCAAATATTGCCCTAAATCGTTCCTTTTGTGATTTTAGGTACTTTGGGAGTGAAATCTGGAAAAGGAAGCAATTCGGACGTCTTTGGAGCATAAAAGTGAAGAAAACGCCAAAGTCTTAATTATCCATGCTGGGAACAGTAGGTGACGGCGTCAAGAGCAACTTCCTGACGGCGTCAAGAGCAAAATTCCATGACGATCCAGAAGAGATTTGACGGCGTCATGAAGGTAGGGCGTCAAGAGTAAAAGTCATGACGGCCTGGAAATGATTAAGTCTTGACGGCGTCAAATGTAGATCTAGGCAGTCCGAGATTAGTTTTGGCGGCGAGGTGACGGCGTCACAAGCTTTGTCTTGACGCCGTCAGACCCCTTTTCCTATATATAGTTTTCTAATTTTTACACATAAAAAGAGAGAAGTTTTGGGAGAAACCCTAAGTACAATTTTGGTGTAACTTTACAGGTTTTTCAAGGGTTCCAACCCCTTGATACCTTGCATGTTTAATCAAGATAAGTGTTCTTCTAATTCAATCAATATGTCTATGTGTTGGTTGTCTATATCTTGTTCTTGTCTTAATTCCATCATGCTAGGCTAGATCTATCTTGTGTTTGCTTAGATCTAATGAAACCTAGATGTTTATTATGTGTTGATTACTTGTTTATTCTTGTCTTGGATGAATGATTTATATGTTAGGCTTAAGAAAACTGGCAGATCTCCAATTGGTAACATGCTTGAACGTCTTAAGAAACATGAACCGATGCGCACTAGGTCTTTATTGGTTGTATTTAATGCATGAGCCACTGTTTACAATCCCTATAGTTGTGTTGGGCATGGTGTAGGAGGAGATAAGAGCTCATAGAATTGGGGAGTTAAGTGTGCCACCCCATGAATGGTATTAAGGAATATGATCCGTCATCCATGCAATTATAACAAGTAATTAACGTGTAAAAGATGTCTAGGGAGTAATGAAATCTAAGTAAATACATTTTCTCCAATTACTGCTCACAACTTTAGTATAAATTAGTTTATTTTCATTTTTAGTATTTTATTTTGATTGCATCTTAGTATTGGGTTAGTTGAATAGCAACTAATTCCGTCCAAATCCTTCAACCCAGAGATTTTAACTTGCTTTTCATAAAATATAAAAATACAAAAAAGAATCTTCCCTCACCTTTAGAACTAGTATTTAGGTTTTCTAATCCTAGCGACACTATTCCTAGCTGAACGATCAATCCCCCGGTACTTGTCTCTATACTATACTACAACGATCAGGTACACTGCCTGGTGGGGGTTGTAAGCTTCTCAAGATCCCTTGAGATTTAAAGCCTGGTGCGATTCCCACGTATCAGTGCGTGAGACCACACATGGAGAATTTGCAGTTTCTAAGTTAGACGACTTAATTAAGTTGATGCGTGAGACCTAGAACTTAAGGCATGAGATGGGATGAAACATGCTTACATGAAAAATTGATGAATCCATTTGATGTAAATCCATAATGATCTAGGAATTGGAAAAGTGTTTGTCAATTATTGTTCGACAGAATACCATCTTTTATACTTTCACCACTAGCAGATCAACTGATGTGGTGGAATCTATGTAAAGTTGGATCCTAGATTTTCAAGAAAATATGTTGGTTATATGAATATATCCTTGGGTATCATGTTTTCTTGAAAATTGATTATCGAAAATACTAAAATTGAATTTTATAAATTCTTTTAAATGTATTAATGCAACACTAAAACCGTAAACGTAAGTTATTCTTTTCACAAGTAAATTGATCTACACCCGTAAGGGTTTTTGGTTAGTGTCAATTTTACTAAAAGAATAAACCTAGTCTTCTTTCCATAAGGAGAAGTGTGAGACTTAATCCTATTCCTTTTCATGAATAAGAAAGGTATAATAGAAAAATTAGAATTGTCTAAATTCTAAATACATAACTCATAGCAAAATTTAATAGTAAGATTATTTGCACTTTATGAGTTATTAAATTAGAAGCTAGACTGATTATTGCACAATGGTAAAAGACGAATTAGATTATTTTATCTAGTTGTTTTGATTTGACCATTTAAAGATACTACATACAATTTTTGGAAAGGAACATCTCTTTAGGAAGAAATTGCATGCCCAATTTTTCAAGTTAAAAGTTTGGAATGTAATGAATCACATTTACGTAGTAGAATACATTCTTTTAGAACCTATATATAATTGTTGGAATGGGTTTTCTTAAAAGATGTAGGAAAGTAAATAGTACACTATTTCCTTTCACTGATTAATGAAACATTTACAATGTTGTCAAATTCAGTGGGAGTAATGTGTTCTTATGGCTGAATAAGGGATTATTGTAATGTTCTCTAATTCAGTGGGAGTTATAAGACTTATTGTCTTAATTGTAACTAAGATTATCTTTTGAATGTCTCAAGATAATTACTTTCCAAATATAGACACTAATATTTTCAAGGATAGTCATGTGCGTTTCCTTGATTGATTGAGTAAACTCTATATCAACTAGTTATGCTAATGACACAAATCATATTGTTCACATTAACAAACGCGTGCGTGTTGTTTATGTGGTACATGATGTTGTTCCATGCACAAGTGGGAGAAATCTACATTGTGTGCAAGGTACAACACATAAGAATATGATTTAACAGATTCTCTTAACTGTAAAGTAAGAGACTATAGTTCTAATATGATTAAAATACATCTAATCTAAGAAACACTTAGTGTTGAAATTTAGTAAACGTGAGACGCAGGCTAAATATTAACAACAAGGCGAATTTCCATGTATGCGTGAGACCAACATGGATAATTTACTGTTTCTAAATTAGACATCTACTAGAACATGTGTCAATATGATAACTAGATAACTTCAACTATAATGTTTATGTATTATTTGAATGACATAAATAAATGAAGTATATAAATTAACTTGAAATTACTATTGAAACCAAATGGTGGTGTTCAAGAATACTTTAGTTATATATGTTTATATCTTCTTATAAACATGAAGTCTTCTACAAAGACTTATAATAAAGTAAGACGTTAACTTGTTATGTTTGAATTAAGACATATACAAGAAGTCATTGAGTTAATCAATGATTAATAACGTGGGATTATAACAGTTTATGTCTTCTTTCTAAGACATGAACATGAAGTGACTTGGTCAAAAGTATTTATGTTATAAAGCATGCGATTGGCTTAAAAATACTATTATACCATTAAGGTGATTTAGTTGGTAAATAGACAAGCTAAAAGATATAAGGTTATCTTACATATTGTTAGATTGTCTTACAATATTACTTCTAATGAAATACTAGATTATAGTATGTTCAGTTAGGTAATCAAACTCTTGTTGTAGTGTTTGCTTCAAGATAACTACATCTTCTTTTCTTTCAAAAGTTATCAAGGTTAGAAAATTGAGTATGGATTGAAAATACTCTATCAGAATCCTAGAAGATTAATAAGACACTATTGAATTATGAAATGTGATGAATCACATTAAGTCTTAAATTGGAGCCCTGAATTTGTTAAGCTACTCATGTGAAGGTTATTAACAAAAGTATGTCAGGAACCGTCAATGTGTATTTGTAATGTCCTGAAAGAGAATGTTGGATTGTTGCTCTAATTGCTAAGTATTTATATTCTATATAATACTAAAAGCAAGTGGGAGTATTTTATCTTGAAAAGATAGAATTACAAGATACATAATCTTCTAAAAACACACTAGTGATAATCATGATGAGGCTAATTATGTAAATGATAAACCTAAAAATGATGGAATTATCATTCATAGATCCACTTGGATATCTCAGATATTTGTTACATATGCTGAGGATTATATGATGAAGTATTACCAAATATCAAATTGGGTAAATTAATCATACTATGAATGTGATAGATGTTGTTCATAAAGATAATCAAATTTTGAAAATTTGATTTATCTTAATTCTTAATTGTTAGAGGATGAAGATGAGTTTATTCAAAGATAATGTAACCCTAGTGGTTTAAATATTTGTGTAGAAATCATATGGACAAAATTGTACACATATCTTAATGCATGTCTTATGACAAGATTATTAATCATACTTAAGCAATTAACTATGATTGAATACTCTTTCCTAAGCACATTAAAGATACAAAGATTGTAATTGTCATGCTTATTTTCATGTATTTGAAACTTGACAATGAATATCAAAACTCTATCTTGTATGATTACTTGAGCGAGAACGATAAGTAATCAAAATGAGTTTATGAATTCAAGTAAATCTTTGGAAGTGCACAAAGTGCAATAATCCATGAATGGATAAATGCATGCATCTAGGAGATTAATCTTATGTTTAATTATTATATCCATGTTTTGATTTATAATTGAAATAAGATAATTTCTAAGTATTCCTGATAACTAGTGGGAGCATTATGTTTGATTTACTAAATCATATATGCTGTAGAGTAACATTCCATATAAATAAAAGGTTAGGCTTAGTTTGGAATGAAACTGTATTTGAAAGATTTAGAAAATAAAACATACAACCTTGGAACAAATGTTTATTATTTAATAAACATGTGCGGTAAATAATTCTAAATAAAATATGATATATTATTTTGAAAGGCTAAATAGATATACATATTTGTAAAGATAGAACATGAATAAAATCTAAGTTTGACTGAAGGATTTTCATGTGCATCATATTATTGTTGTATCATGCTTAAATGCTTAATGATTTAACAATATTTGATATCTTGTGTAATGAATGTTCTAATGGAATATGTTTGGACTTAGAATAAATGATCCTCAACCTAGAACTGCTCCTAAATTCTAAGTATAAACAATATGGCAAATTGTTGCGTAATTGTTTTAGCTGACAATAAATCTTGAAAGATTGAAAAGTGTCAAACATTACACAATGGATATTAAGTTTACGGAATTTTAAAGAGCATATTGTGTTTTATATACAATGATGCTGGTTTAAATTGAGATGACACTCAATAACTAGTCATGGAAGGATTTCATCCGTATTAATAGCCATGAGAACTAGTTGTGCTCAACTAAGAGCATAGTTGCATTATACATTAAAGAATTAGAATACTTTAAACTTTAAAAGGTTTGAAAGTTTGATTGTCATAAGTTGGTGATTGAGGATGTCACACCATTTATGAAATATTATGTGGCAATATCAAGATAGTTGGATGTACACATACAAGAATTTCGCTTATTGAATTCTTGAAATAAGTATTCTCAAAATTTGGATAGATCAAAGTTAGATGAAAAAATGCCTTGTCAACAAGTATGATTGTCAGTACTTGAGGCATAATTGTCAACAAGTCAGTACTTGAGACAAAGTTCATTAACTAGAATTATCATGCATTGATCTATTTAGTATTTGGATAAAGGACATTAAGCAATTATTATTTATAATGAATTAAAGTACTTAGTACGTTTGTTTTCATTAATAATAAATTCTGTCCTATATTCGCATGTTTAAATCCGTGAATAACTTATGTTATTCTAAATTGTTCGTTGTCAATTAATGATATGGGAATATCATTAAACTAAGATAAATCTGAGTATTGGTAAGAATATACTTGAAAGTATATTGATGCGTTGACATACCAATTTCACATGATATTCAATTAATTGAATATAGGACTTATCCCAACTACATGATTTTACTTTATGGATCTTGTCAGTGAGTAAATCATGAATTTGTTATCCTCAGACTTGAGATACAAGATAAGTGTCATGGATGTAGTGCATTTTTGTAAAGCAATCTATCGCTCACCGTAACAGGGAGTTATAAGGGTTGTTTTCAGAAGTGTTGCAAAGTCCATGGGTTATTCTTGTAGTCAAGAAAGAATTTGTTCCTTCAAATTTGTTTTGAAGTTTAATACTGCTGGGCCCCTCGTACGGTTGACAAGATGTTTGCGTGCGCACGCCCAAAGTCTATCTGGAATACGTTAAGATGTTTTAGTAATCTTGATCAATCATGAACAACGAGAAACAGAATTGTTAATTAAAGAATGACTATGATCTATATCTTTATTAATGTGGTATTAGAAACAAAAGGATAATAATAATGATGAATCATTATAGGTTTTTCCAGGAAACCTAGCTCGAGTTGTACTAGGGGCATTGGCGTGTTGCTAGACGCTAACCAATGTCATTGTATTATTAATAGATATCCAAGTGGGAGCTGTTAGAGTTTGTGGATAAATATTAATAATTACATGACTAGAATCGAACTCGAGACCTCGGGATTGCACACGTTACGAATGAATATCAAGCAATAAATAATTAATGTATATTAAATGTTATGTATATATATTTATTATTTGGACACAAGAAAAGGACTAATGATCGTTAGTTGTTAACGGTATTGACTAACTATCATTAAATGTCAAGTTAAAGGACTAGAATGTAAAATATAGCCGAGAAGGATCCGGAAGGACTCCTTGGGACTTATGGCCGGTCGACCTATGGGTGGGGAAACCCATTCATACTCAAACTTGGACACCAAGTTTGCATGGCTATATATACAAATACAAGGGTTCATTGTTTGGCTAACTTTTGTACACACACTAAACCCTAAAGTGTTTTTCTTCCTTTCCTTGCTCCTAAACCATTCGATCAACACCCCTTAGGGTTGTTAGTCGAATTTTGTTGAAACAAAATTAGTCTTGTGTTTTTACTAGCATAAACTTGATACGGTTTAATTCGTGTGTACAAGAACAAGGTAATTACTCACTACAGTAATTATCAAGGGATCGATTAACAAAACGGTAAGGGGTTAATCATTGATCCATATAAACCCTAATTAGGGTTCATCACATGTTCAAGATTATTAATTGATTCTTGTTTTGCTAGAATCACTAAAGGTACGTTCCTATTTAATTTATGCTAATCTTTTATATGTTATAGATGTTCCTACGCTTCCGCATATGTGTTTACCTATTTATATGATTGTCATGATACTAATATTCTAACAAAGTGGTTGTAAACATCAATCCAATAATCATCAATAAAAGTCAAACTGTTTACAATCTCTTATTCCAGACACTGTTTTATTCATTGTGCATCAGGGTTAATTATAAGTATATCATGAAGAGGAATTGGCTCCAATACCAAGCTGTGCAACATTGGTATCAGAGCCAATGCTCAGAAAATTGGGGGAAGCCAATTCACAAACAAAATCAAATGGGACTCACTAGAAGGTATCTGCAGAGAGAAACACCACATAAACTATTTCCATGGAATAGTAAAAAGAAAAGTTTATCTCCTGAAAGCAAGGAGATGTTGTGGAAGAAGATGAAAGAAATTGAAGCCTTTAATGCTTCAAAAGTGTCTACAAAAGTCAGAGATCATGGAGAAAGAAGTACTAGTACTCTAAAAGAAAAAGAGCAAGATGCTACATATGTAAAATTCGTAGGCTTGTATTCTGGAAATGCCCAAACAAGAAAAAAGAAGCCATGATTGAAAATCAAAAGAAATTAGTGAAGCCCACAGTCAAGAAGATTGAAGAAAGGATTAACTATCCTGAGAAAATCCATGTAATCACTGATTATATGATAGAAGGTACTAACTTTGGAAGTTGGGACAAGATATGGTATGTAAGCAGTGCTTACAAACAACACATGTGCCCAAATAAGTCACTATTCAAGAAAATGAAGAATAGATTTAGAATGGAAGGGACAAAAGAAACTGAGAAGAAGTTTATCTTCTCATATGGTGTTGGAGAAGCAACAATGGAAACAAGAGACAAGAACTTGGTGATACCTTGTGTACTATACACACCAGAAACTACTCTAAATGTGTTAAGCATTGATCAACTGGAGGAACAAGGGTAGATTGTGAAGTATGGTCACAATAAATGTAGTTTTCACTACATGTTTGATGACAGAAAATGTGGAACAGAAGTAACACAAGAGGAAGATACCAAGGAAGATGATGGATCACAAAGTATGATTGCAAAACATAACAAGTTTCTTGATGATTACTTTGAATCAATAGACCCAAAGGAGGAGTGCTCACTTGTAAAAGGCTTAGAAGATTTGAAGTGGGACATAAATGATGTACATGACTATGTGGATGAAGAATACATCAGTGTGAATGGTTCATTGTATGCCATAAAAGTGAATTCATTCTCAAGGTTTCTATCTTTCTTAAACTTGGTGAAGAAGGATAGTGTAGTGTACAAGCATTGAGATGTTTTCAGTAAAAGATACTTGGATATGTTGAGATGGTTCTATTTGGTTTATTTTAATGAGGATGTGTTAGAGCAAATACCACCAATCATAGGGGTGGTGAAAATTGATTTGCTTGGACTGCATAGAATGGTAGATAGCCTAGGAGGTTATCTAAGTGTCACCTTTGGTGACAAATGGAAGAAAGTTGCAGAATTACTTGGTCTAACAGAAGATGATGAGTAAGCAGTGAAGAAATGCTATAAGAAGTTTATAGAGATGGTGCAGGTGTACTATGAGACAACAGAGAAGCTTTGGTATGAGAAAAGGCCTGAACAAAAGGTGGTTGATAGTAGCATTGGTTATGCTAAGGATAAAGATCCACATGGCTGTGAGAAGGCAAATGTTGAAGTAGGAAATGCACGGAAAGAAACTGAGAACAGGAAAACAACTCATTTTGGTGTTACTTTGGAAGGCAACTTGGACAAGACAACAGATGAAGAAAGCACATCAGACAGCAATGACTTTGTTGGCATTGTTTGAAGAACAGAAGAACCATTACTCAAAGAATGTTGGCATTAATGAATTAGGGAGGAGATATAGTCAAGTTAATTTCTTTATATGCCAAAGACAATTATATGCATTTAGTACTTATTATATGGGTCAAAATAGAAGGCTGAAATAGGTCATGATTTGGACCAAAGGTCACCAAACCAAACAGCGGTTTAGATTAGCAGTTATAGGATAAGTTAGTTATGTCAGTTGTTAGCAGTTATGTTAGGTATGACAGTTATGTGTCCAAAAGACACAATGGTTCATGTATAACTGTCTTATATCATTTCATTTAGTATTTATATGTTGTAAAGTGTCTGTAAACATCAATCCAATTATCATCAATAAAAGTCAAACTGTTTACAATCTCTTGTTCCAAACACTGTTTTAGTCATTGTGCATCATGGTTAATATAAGTATATCATGAAGAGGAATTGGCTCCAATACCAACCTGTGCAACATTAAAGGTGATAAAATCCTGAGGCGGTTCAGCTCCATTAACTAAGAGTTATAACTATGACTTAACGGATACAATTGGTTTTGAATATTCAAAAAAGTCAATATGTGGTCTATTAATCTGATTAATTTGTCCTAAACTCTAAAACAAAGCTTCTTAGATAGTCAAATTTACTTCCATATCAATGATGATCAACTACACAACTGGAAATGAAATTATAGAATCAAAAAAAGGTAACCAAATACAACTCAAACAAAAAGAAGAACAATTCAGCTTGCGTTTGTTACAAAGAAAAAACTTTATTCCAAAAATCAATAACAGTAACTTTGACATAACAAAACATGTATAAGACGAATGCATGTAATACAACCCATTAAAAAGAACTTCCTAGCAAGGCTAACTAAACACCTAGTTTTCATCAATGATAAACTGGTGATGCCACATTTTTTCATAAAACTTGTGTAATGGGAGTACAAAATCCAAAAGTGGTCTTTTAATTAAAACCCCAAAGATTTACTTTCAATACAGGCCATTGCAAACATCAAGAAGAATATCATATGCTGCATGCAGCCCCATGTCACCTGGTTGATACGCCCATGTATACATTTTAAGAAAACAACTGCAAATGACGAAGTATGCTGACACTATATTCAACATATAAACAATCCAACTTATGCAATGTGTATATGCAACTAATTGGTTATGCTTTCTAGTTTCTACTCAATAGGTATACATCTAGAGGTGGCAAAATATAGATTGGTCGGGTCGGTTCACATGTTTAGATGGATTTGTGTTGGGTCGGTTCACTATTTTTGTCAACTTTGTAGCATCATGCTACAACATTAATAGTTTAGCGTTGTTATATTTTTAGTTTACCATAGAGTGATTCAAATTCCTCTTAGCCAAATAAAATAGAGTGATTCAAATTCCACTTAGTTGGTTATTTAGGGCTCGCTTGGTTTATAAATGGGGTTGTATTTAGATTTGTAATTGAATTTAAATTTGAGAAGTGATTTGCACACTTTCATTTTTATTGACACATTCCAATGTGTGCATCATACAGTTGTATTAAGTATATTTTGCTTTAGCTGCTTGTACAATTAGAGTGTCATAATCAAGTATGCAAATCATTTCTCTTTGGATTTAGTTTTGTAATGTAAGAAAATTATGAAAGAAAAAATATATTTGAGTTGATATTATATTTGAAGTGCATTTAAATATGATATTTTAATAAAAATATAAAAGTGTCGTGAGAGAAAATAAAATGAGCCTCACAGGTTTTGTATTAAACCCACCCAACTAGTGTGGATTGAGAAAATACTTGTCAGAAGGTTTGAAAGCTAAATTTTGTCAACCAAATATTATTTATTACTCTCATGCTCAAATTCAATCCCCACACCCCTCAAACAAACACACCCTTAGCACTCATACAAGCACAAGTTTAGGATAGTTTTTGCTTCTACACATTAAAAGAAGTGCAAGTTAGCATGCTTAATGTATGATGATAATAGGTGCAAATTAGCATTTATATTATTATATCCACATATATGGTAATGTTATTACTTATTCTAGTCGGTTAGTAGGTTAGGTGAATGATAAATCAAGGTCAATATTATATAATTAAGTATAACTTTTTTTTTTCTTGTTTCACATTATGTAAATTATTTTTAAAGACCTATACTAGCTAGGCAACAATAATTTTGACAAGGTATATTATACAAATAGGTAACTGGTCTTGTATTTTTTATTGTTTCGTTATTATAAATAAGGATTTGTTTTTTAGCCTAGCGATATACGAATTGGCCATCAACAGAAAGTTGTGAATTAAAGTTTTGTTTATAAATCTCTTTTATATTATGTTTAGAGTATATATCGTTAATAAATCTCTTTACGAAACTCTCTCCTCCTGCTAAACAATACTATCGATCTCCTTCCTATTCTTCCCATACATTCGCTTTCTTTCTAAAATATTTTCCTTCTATCTAGATTCTATTTATAGTATATTCAACAACGACAGTGCCAAAGTTAATTATATATTTTAACATTTCGAATGGTA